>WSFP011366621.1:0-32116 GCA_009831015.1 Picea engelmannii
GATTCGTACAGTCAATGATGGGAATCACTTAAACTCATTACTTTTTTAAATCAATAAAATAAAAATGGTGAAAGACTAAATGTCACCCTAGTTTCACTCTCCCAAATGCTATTTCACTCACAATTCATTTTGAGCAATTTGGAATTTTTGAGTCGAGTATCTTGGGCTGATTTGGAGAGCTGATTGATGGGTTGATTTGGAGAGTATTTGAACTGAGTTTCCTGGGCTTATTTGGAATTGATTCAAAAGTTTATTTTCAGAATTTCTTGGGTTGGTTTGGAGCTGATTTAAGAGTTGATTTTCAAAATTTCTTGGACTGCCATAAAACAGTTTTGAACTTTTTAGATTGATTTTTAGAATTTCCAAACTTTGTTGTTGGACAGGGACCTGGGCCAAGGGAATCAAGTTAGAATCCCATTTTGAATCTAGTCATGTTGAGAATGTAGTTGATGAGAATTCAGATGATTGTTTCATATCATTACATTGTAGAGTTTGGAGTTTAGACTATAGTTATTAATTAGTATTATGTTTATTTTTGGATTCTAGAGGCTATTTAGAGCCTTTTTTGTTGATATAGTTTGGTTCATATATGAATTGTACTTGGTACTATTTTGGTTATATGCACACTTTCTATGTATCTGAAAAGTTTTACTTATTTATGTATAATGATTTGGATTCACATAAATATTGCTTTTACACACATTTGGATAAACTGGTTTGATGATTGGTCTTGTGCTGATAACGTTGATTTGTACTATCCATACACATAATTGTTGTTGACTTTAATTTGATGAGTAAAATATTGATTGGTATTGTTATTAGATATTTATTAATTTATATTCACCAAATAATTTAAATGAATTTTTGTATTTAATATTTTATTAAAACCTTTATTTACTATAGTTATTGTTATTCTATTATTCACTTTTCCACTATACATACCACCATAACCACAAAGTGGCTCAATGAAGGTTTATGTGGATAGTGGAACTTTACCATTGGATTTCTCAAAAAATTGAGGGTTTCATCAATTCCAGTGCAACACATTTCTTTTATGTGTTTTCTTTCCTCCCTGCTTCTCGGGATTCCTCCTCGACTTAGAGAACAGTTTCATTCATCCGTTCATCAAATGACTTCAGAACCCTTTGTTCAACGCTGTCCCTCTATTGAGCATCCAATTATCGCTAGTAAGGTTTTGTTGTGCCTCACTTCATAATATTCTTATACATAATTAGTTACGAGTTGGAATCGAGAGATAGGTATGGATAGCACTCTGCTCCGAGTTGGTCATTCGAAGGGAGTAGGCCCATCCATTGGATCACCAGTTTATTGAATGGGTTGAGAATGACAGTACAGTTACCAACCGGTCCACCCCACCCGAGACTCATTCATATAGGTATGGGTAGCACTTCTCTCTGGCCGGTGGAGCTGTTTCCCGCCCTAGAGTCTACTAGGCGTGCCCGAGTAGGACTTTGCATTGACTTGTTTTTACTTACTATGAAATTTCATGGATGTTTGAACATATTTTTGTTTAGAGGGTTTTATTAGGTTTTTCTTTGAAGTGTTGGGGAAAACTCTGTTTGTTTCTCATTAGTTTTTGGTAGATTCTTTCGTTGTATGTCCTTTCTTAGTTCCACACATGATTAGCAGAAAAGTCAATAAAGTTAGGACATTGAAGTGGGTGGAAATTCGTAAGGCTTTATAACGTTTAGCATAGAGATAGCACCCCATTGAAGTGGGTGGAAATTCGCAAGGCTTTATAACTTTTAGCCCGGAGATGGCACCCCAAGGAAAAGTTTCTTATTGCGATTAGAGTACTCTTTTTTTTCTTATTATGATTAGAGTACCTTTTTTTTTTAATTGCAATAGACTTGGCAATATGTGAAACACTTGGCTTCCCTTCTCTACAATCATACTATCCCAAGCCATTAATATATTAAAAGAATGCAAGGAGGATAAACAATAGGAAGAGGTGAATACATTTAGGGTGGTGGAAATCACATGCTTTAAAGATAGTCTTGTTGTAAAAGTAGTAAAAGATTAGGCATGTAATTTGGTTTAGGAAGCAACAAGTCTTGAATTCTTACACGATATTCATATCAATGTAAGCTAGGTTTGGTGTAAGATGGACAAAAGTGTATATTATTAGTGTTTGGCTACTTTCATTTTACGTTCTATATAGAAAAAGTGCGATGAGATATTTTATCCATCATTGGTTGCTATATATACTATTGGAAAAGCCAAGGAAAAGGACAATATAATCAATGCCCCGTGAGAAAAATGCTAATACCCATTCTTATGAGAAAGATGGAAGTAGCACAATCTCTTTTCAATGAAGGAAGAAAAGGCATGCTTTTAGTATGCATTCTCACAACATTTGTTAGAGAATATAAAGAATGTTATCTACTTGTTTCATAAAAATCGGAAAAAAGTCATCCCTTGAAAGGGAGAAACCTTCCAAGTTTCAAAGCCTATTGAAGGATTACAAAAGACCTACGGCTAGAAGAACTCCTTGTCAGTATCCACTTGCAAAGGGAGGCTTCTCAACAAGTTGATTTACTTCTAGGTTTTGCATTACCAACCAAAGTTTCCCATGGCATGTCTTCCATGGAAGATAAAAGAACAGAAAAATAAGATGGGTGAAAAAACTTCTTAAAAAAGGTCACATTAGAGAGAGTTGGTTCACTTATTTCATTTTTATGCTCTTCGCTCCAAAGACAAAAGGAAATCACGCATTTGTTATAGTTCAAGTACTTGATAGAATCATCATAAAATGACTTCCATCTTTTGGCTCCAAAGACAAAAGGAAATCATGCATTTGTTCTAGTTCAAGCACTTGATATAATTGTTGTAAAAAAGACTTCTTTCTATTGGCTCCAAAGACAAAAACACCATCATGCCTTTGTTCTAGTTCAAACACTTGATAAAATCATTGTGAAAATGAGTTCTCTATACCTTGCATGGATGGAATTTGATGATCAAATCCTTTTTCCAAGGTAGATTGAAGAAGTGTTACTACCGAATTCAAATTAAGGTGTGGATGGAAGGCAAATTTTGCTTCCAAACGTTGTTATATGAATGGTTAGTGATGTCACTTGGTCTTGTGAATGCACCTAGTACCTTCATTTGACTCATTAATGATGTATTACATCCATTTGTTTGTAAGTTTACCATTGTTTCTTTAGATGATATTCTTGTTTATTGTATCATCGATGTGTGCTCACAACTGAAATGTGGGAATATAATGAACATAAGGAACCAAGGAGCAAAACGTTTACAAGCTACATCAACATTTGCCACATGTATATTTTGTACTCTATATACCATTTTACCTATATATGGGCACAATGATACTAAAATTGGCATGTACAAAGTTTTCGTGAATAAAGCTAATCCATAAAAGAAAAACATGGATGAGAGCAAACTCTTAAATGTATCAACAAGATAATATATCTTTTTTCACAACAACGATTATATGTATTTATAGAAACTTGTCTTTGGCCAACGTAGTTAGAATTCAAAATAGGTTACATAGAAAATAGTCTTTATTAATAGAGGTTAAGTTCCATTTTATACGAATTTTAATAAAAAATAGGAATCTTCTTTTCCATCAGAGGTGGTAGGGATATTGTTTAACATATCGATTGAATAAAAACAAGAAGTGACAATACATATCGAATATAGATAAACTAAAACCTCGTGGAAGCATTGGTAATTGATTCCACATAGGTCTTGGTGCCAGGGTCTTCCATTGCTCAAATTTACAGGGTAGGTTAGGCAGAATTCTCTTCATGGCAGATTAACCCATATAATTAGCAACTTGCATTAGCTAGGTCTAAAAGGATTGTCAACTCTTCTAATTCCTCATTATTTTCTTTTAGGTGGTCTAGAGAGGCTTCATTTTCCATCTTGGAGGATATTCTCTTTGCTTCTATTTCCTTGGAGTGATTTTCCTGCCAAGTCTTCCACCTTGTAGATTACAAAGTAGTGAAATTGAGCCTGCACCGTGTGTCCACCAACTCTCAATTGATGGTGCAAAGGTTTTGTTTAGGGGCATGGGATTCTCTTGTTAGCACATCGTGACAACAATGTCCCTTGCTTGAATCCATTAGCATAGGGATTGGGTGAGAGGGGAGAAGGTTTGCAGAGGGCCAAGGAGATGAGGGAGGGGGTGCATGGCTTTTGGAGGGGAGAGATGATGCAAGTTAGTGGAGGAAGAAGGTAGATTAGGAGAAGAGGAAGGTCACAAAGGATCTAGAAGGACTAGGAGAGGGAGCGTGAAGGATGGCATCAAGAAAGAGGAAATTGCACAGGGGAGGGGAGGATGTGTCATCCTTTGATGACATGGAGGTTGCATGGCTCATTAATTTCCGCGGAGGGAGATGGGGCCCCTCATTTAAACAATCATTCTTCATGACACCCTTTTCCATCATGAGAGTGTTGCTTGCTCGAAGTGTCATGGCCATGGGATATGTTTAATGTCAAAATTGATCCTATAGAGTTTTGAAGAATATGTCTTCTCCTAAGGTCACCCCTAAGTTGGCCATTATATCAATATATTTGTTTAGATAAAGATAGACATGAAAATATATTACTTTGTTGAATATTTAAAGAAGGGGGATGGTTCTTTGGGGGGTCTTGTTGGTGTGAGATGAGGTAGAGTGAGAGTTGGTTTTGTGGGTTGAGACAATGATATGAGTCTCAAAGGTTGAGAATATATTGGGAGGTCTTCTCTTTTAGAAGTTGGAGTGCTACTAGATCCTCTACTTCATTATTGGTTGACTAGCCAATTCCCTAGGCAAATGATAGTTCTTGTTGTCCATTAGGGTGATAAAAGACACCCCTACCCCCTGCACTTGCTTCATTATTGGTTGATTAGCTAATTCCGTAGGTGAATGATAGTTCTTGTTGTCCATCAAGGGGATAAATGAACCCCTCAACACATGTTGCCCCTGGGTTACCCTTCGATACCTTGTCCAAAAACAAGTTATGATAATGTTGCCAAGCCTTCCATTAGGCAAAGTCTTCTTCCTCTAATCTCAGTTTCCATTTTTCCATACTAAATGGTCTAGCCATTGCATCATTGTGTAGTTTTTAATTGAGGGATAAGAGCTCTCTGAGCCAAAGGGATTCCTAGGTGTTGTAAATCTTCGGATGAGTGGGCCCACTCCCTTTATTGTGGATTGTCTTCTTCAACAATATGGAGTTGGTGTTTGCTATATTTATTGGAATGATTGTTTCATCTTAAAATATGCTTATTTATAGCTAGAAAAATATTGCAAGCTATGTACTTGGGGAGGGAGATCTATTTGGCAAGCACATGTTCAGATCTTTAACACAAAATCATTTTTAGAAATGGCCATGACCTTAAGAATGGAAGATAGGCTTCATGGTGCTCAAAATTTTTCACCAGGAAGGAAAGGGTCACTATGATCTTCAATGTCAATGACGTCCTTGACCACATTGATGATAAAGCTTCAACTCCTACACATGAAGTGTTACTGGTAGCCTGGAAGAAGGGTGAAGAAAAATCAAAGAGCATACTCCTTGATGGGGTGAAGGATCACATAATCCCTCATCTCACCAGAAAAAAATTCGCTAAGAAGATGTGGGTTTCCTTGAATGACCTTTACCAAAGTAAAAATGAAAATAGGGTGATGGTGCTTTGGGAGAGATTGAGAAGTACCAAGATGGTTAAGGGAGAAGGTGTAGTTCAATACCTTACTTGGTTAACATAGACCAAGGATGAGCTAGCAATAGTAGGTGAGAAAACTGAAGACTCTGAATTAGTGTGTGTGGCATTGAATGGATTTTCGAAGTCATGGGATGTGTTCGTGCATGGAGTTGTTGCTCGGGAGAAACTCCTTGATTGGAAATAGTTATGGGATGATTTTGTTCAGGGGGAGATCATACTTGGTCAGTCATGATCTTCATCTTCAACACAAATTGTGGATGAAGAAGGGTTGACTCTTGCGAGCAAAGGCAAGGGAAAGAAGAAGAAAAATAAGGGTGTAAAGAAGAACATTGACTTCTCAAAAGTCAAATGTTTCCAGTGTCACAAGATGGGACACTTTTCCTTAAAGTGTCTAGAGAAGAATAAGAAGAACCAACCTTAGATGGAAACTTCTGCAGTAGTGGATGAGTTTACCAAAAGCTTCGAGGAGAATTTTTGCTTCATAGCTTGTATGTCTAGCGCAATGGTCTCAGACATGTGGTTTGTTGGCAATGAAGCATCTTGTCACATGACAGGGCGCAAGGAGTCTTTCACTAGGCTACAAGAGGGAGGCGTGAATATGGTTATAGATCTTGGAGATGATAAGCGCTACAAGGCGCAAGGGGTTGGAACGATTTTGTTTAAGAGGGAGTTAGGTAAACCACTCTAGTTTATTGATGTACTATATGTTACGGGGTTGACAAAGAACCTCATCTCAGTCTCTACTCTAGATGATAAAGGGAATGAAGTCACCTTTTGTAAGGGAAGGGTGTTCATCAGGGCAACATGGTCAAGTGAGAAGATGGACATGATGATTGGGGTTCAAGAAGAGAAGGTGTACAAGCTTTAGTTTCAACCAGGGAGAGCATTAGTCAGTACAACCACATATATGAGAGAATTGTGGCACATGAGGATGACACACATACACTTTAGTGCACCGGAGCACTTGAGACAGACAGTGATAAGGTTTCCTATGTTCACAATAGAGAAGCATGACCCTTGCAAGGTTTGTGCAATGTGCAAATATGCCTAGATACCATTTCCACTAAGTGAGCACAGATCCAAGGGAGTATTGGATTGTATTCATTCAAATGTATGTGGTCCGATGAGCGTGGAGTCAGTGAGTGGTTTCAAATATTTTGTTTTTTTCATATATGAATACTCCAGGAAGACTTGGATTTACTTCCTGAAGGCCAAGGATGAGGTCTTCGACAGGTTCCAGGAGTTCAGAGCTCTAGTAGAAAACCAAACTGGCAGGGAGATTTGGGTTTTGAGACCTGACAATGGGGGTGAGTACACCTCCAAGGAGTTTGTGGATTATTGTGGAGTAGCGAGGATCAAGAAGGAACTCAATGTTCCTTATAATCCTCAATGGAATGGAGTGGATGAGAGGAAGAACAAGACTGTAGTCGGAGCAACACGACCGATGATTCATGATCAGGGCTTGTCGTTGTTTTTGTGGGAAGAGGCTAGTCACACTGTTGTATATTTACAGAACCGAAGTCCCCACACAATTATGAGGAAGTTGACACCTGAGGAGGTATTTATAGGTACCAAATGGATGTGATTCATCTTCGCATTTGGGGCAGCGTATGTTATTTTCATGTCCCTTCGGAGAAGGGGACAAAGCTGGAACCCACACGAATAAGGGGTTACTTGTTGGATATAGCGAGGCTTCCAAAGCCTACAAGATCTTTGTGCTCACATGCAGGAAGATCATAACGTGTAGGGATGTACAACTCAAGGAGGAACATTCATTAAGGAGGTCTAGAGACTTGCTAACGAAGGACCAGCAGGGACAGGATTCAAGAGTCAAGATTGAGGAGGCACAGGGTCAGAGCATAAGATCATAGAGTTAGACACAAGGTATTGTTACAGGTATAGGTCTTGAGAGGGATATTATTGGACATGATCATTAGGAGTGAGATGAGGAGGAGGAGGAGTAGTGTGATGTAGTTCCACATGATCAGGACACTAGGCCATGACCTAAGTGGTATAAGTCCACAATCAGTGATTCTAGATTGACAAGGCTTCCAAAGAGAGACTTCAGACAAAGTAAACCACCAGATAGACTTGGGTACATGGCATTAATGAAACAAATTATTGATGCAGAGCCTTCCACTTATGAGCAGGGTGCACAACATGGAGTGTGGCAAGAGGCCACGATTGAGGAGTATGCATCCATCATGAAAAATGATGTATGGGAGGTGGTGCCTAGGCCAGAAGGATTGAAGGTGGTTGGATCCAAGTGGATCTACAATGTCAAGCATGTAGCAGACAAAATCATGGATAAGTACATAGCACGCTTCGTGGAAAAGGGGTTTTCACAGCGAGAGGGAATCTAATATGAGGAGACTTTCGCCCTGGTAGCCATATATTCATTGATTGAGACTGTTATTTCTTTAGCAGCAAAGTTGGGCTGGTGCATTCACTAGATGGACATGAAGACTACCTTCCTCAAAGGATTTGTTGAGGAGGAAGTATATGTTGAGTATCCATAGGGGTTTGAGGTCAATGACAGAGAGACACATGTTTGCATATTAAGGCGAGCCTTGTATGGGTTCAAGCAGGCACCTCGGGCTTGGTACTTGAGGATTGATAGCTACTTGAGAGAGATGGGTTTCCAGCAGAGCGAGGCAGAGCCGAACCTATATTTTATTGCAGGGGAGGCACCTCTCACACTGGTGTTGTATGTAGATGACCTATTTATGACAAGGGACGAGAATCTGATAGCAGATTGCAAGACTAATCTTGCAGTTGAGTTTGAGATGAAAGACATTAGGTTAATGCATTACTTCATTGGTCTAGAGGTCTGACAACAGGATGGGCGCTTCTTCTTGGGACAGGGGAAGTATACAGTGGAGATCTTGAGTAGGTTCAGGATGACAGATTGTAGGCCCATGTCCACACCTCTAGTCACAAATTGGATGAATATTGATGCATTATATTCAAAGAATGTAGAGCCCACTATCTATCGTCAGTTGATTAGATCACTCATGTATCTAGTCAATACTTGGCCATATATCAGTTTTGGAGTAATCTCTTTGAGTCAGTTCAAAGTGGACCCTCGAAGAGTACATTGGATTGTTGTGAAGCATGTACTTCGCTACCTTAGAGGTACAATGGAGTACGATTTATTGTATGAGCGTAGTGGTGGAGTGAGGTTAGCAGGCTTTACATATGTTGATTGGGAAAAGTGTGCAAGGGACAAGGGGAGTACTTCAGGATGTTTCAGCATTGGATCAGGCATCATTTCTTGGTTCAAAATGAAGCATAGATCAATGCCATTAAGCTTTTTTGTGGCAGAGTACATGGCTACCATTTTAACAACATGTGAGGCACTGTGGCTGAGGAAGCTACTCTTGGGATTGTTCAAACAAGAGCTAGAAGCTACTGTGATTCATTGTGACAATCAGAGTGGCATCAAGTTGTCTGAGAATCCGGTGTTTCATTATTGTACCAAGCACATCGATATCAAGTATCACTTCATCCGAGATTGTGTACAAAGAGGATCTGTGAGGCTTGATTACATAAAAACTGATGAGTGGATGGAAAATATTTTCACCAAGGCACCGAGAAAACAAAAGCTTGAAAAGTTCAAATATCATATGGGGTTGAGACAAAATCCCTTCCTCACTAAGAGGGAGTGTTGAAAATGTAGCAAGGAAGGTCTTCCACACATTGCAACGTCCTAGCATGGTGGGGGACAATGAAACATTAGTAAAGTTGATTAATTAAACTTTTACCTAAGTCTAACTTAGGAAAAGGACTGTTGATGTGTTATATTCTTCAATTGACTTTATTGAGCACCTTTTCTAAGGTTAAAGTGAAAAACAATTTAAGTGATGTATGTTTTAATCTTAGCCATCCATCTTGGAGAGTGAGGGAGAGTTAATCTCAACCCTCCATCCTGATGAGATTAGGGTTTCACTTGCTCATGGAAGTATACGGAATTGATTTGACTAAGAGGGCACATTATTCATCTGAGAGAGGGAGAACTTCATTGGAGTGAAGGCCTAGGGATTTTCCTAGGGTTTGTTGGAGATATATTGCATGGAGACATAGGTGGATTCTTCAAGGGGTATTGGCACACTTCTTCAACTTGGCAAAGACCACTACCTTCAGATCTGAGAGTCGACGTACAAGGTGACCCAAAGGATGAAACAAGGGTCGTACTTCTATGCAGAGGCTCTAGCAGAGGAAAATATTGAGTCGTTCTGGTTCAAGGATGTGGGGAGAGGCCGTACTTATGCTGTGGAGGTGAAAAGATGAGGGTTTACTTAGTAATTTTGTTCGGCCGAAATTCTTTGTAAGAGATCTCCATATTTCTGTTACTAATAATAAAATCCACAAATCTACTACACTAGTTTTCCCTCCGGGGTTTTTATAGGGACTATTTGTCCAAAAATATTTGTGTACATGTGATGTGATTGTTGTTTTGTTAAGTTCTTAGTTATTAGTTTTCTGCTATGCAAATTTATTTGTGAAAATAACCTAGCTGTAACTAAAAATCAGAAATAGATTATGGTTTATTTGTTGGGTTTAGGAAAATTCACATAAAGGAGAGAGGTTTTTTCTTAATGCGTTGTTGGAGAGGGGTTTAGAGAAATTTGATCAATCTGATATCTGTCGTCCTCCTAATCCCACCTAGATATATTTACAAGAGTGTTGAGCTCGCTTGATGTGAATCATTCTTTTGCTTTGGAGAGTGCAAGATCCCCCCCCCCCAAAGGGTTGTTTACCCATTATGGTGTGATCCAAAATGTTAATGATTTCCCCATTGATATGTTTCCAAGATGGAAGGGATTGGGTTAAGGGGACTGGAACCTTTAAAATTTTACAAATTGGAGAGTCTCTTGATTTGGTACCAGGGTGATCCAACCAATTCTTCCTTGGATAGATGCCTAGATATTTCTTATGAATTTCTTCTTTCCACCATTCCACCTCCCTTGTAATCATTATCCGGGCTGCTTTGACTCCAACAGAACTATTATATAAGGAGGGGTCTCTTATGGCCAATCAACCTCTATTTTGGGGAGCTCTAATCATTTTCCATCTCACTAGGGTCAAGTTTTTGGTGTTCTTTTCAACCCCTTTCCATAAAAAATCCTCTGATTGATTTCCCTATGACAATTAAAATGTTGGTGGGGGAAAGTAGAGTGGATCACGTGAAAATAGGAAATGAAGAGAGAATAAACCTGATGAGGACTATTCTCCCTTGCGTATTGAGCCATTCATATCCCTGACTGGACATTTTGGATTTGATTTTTTGGAGAATGAGAGTCTAATATGATGCTTTAGCAGTGTTGAGGAATTAGAGGAGCTTCAATGCATTTGTAGGGGAAAGTTAAGTAGGCTTAAAATTTTGGCTAGAAGGCCAGTTGGAGTGTTCCATTCATACAATTTGATTTTCAGTTTGTTGACTTGCCCACAAGAAGCATCCAAGAAGTATTCTAATATTTTTTTGAAGAAATTAACTATATTGATGGAAGCTCATCCCGCTAGAGTATTTCCAACGAATTGGGAATGATTTATATTTTTAACTCCTCTTGCAATGTTAATTCTAGGTAGGAGGTTGGTTATATTGGTTGTCTCTAAAGCACACATGATTCCTTCCTCTATTATGATGTAGAGTGTTGGTGAGAGGCGGTAGTGTTGTTGCAACCCCCTAGATCCTTTGAAATACTTCGTTAACCTCCCATTAAGCGAGGGTATGATCCAAGGCCTTCCCACACATGTTGTGATCCAATATATGAGGTGGTTGGAGAAGACAAATTTGTTGAGAATCATGAAGAGGAATTTGTGGCACACTCTATTGATGAGTGAATGTCTTCTTGCACCAATATTATATTACCAAATATTTTCCTTTCCCCCATAATACCAACTTGACTAGGAGACACAATGTGAGTGAGTAATGCATTGAGTCTCAAGGATATTGTTTTGGATAAAATATTGTATGACACGTTACAATGGGAAATGGGGTGGAATCTCGCAAAGGAGGTGGATTTTTTTTCTTTTGGAATCAGAACCAAAAAGAATGAGTTAATGCCTCCTCCTAATTTATTATTTGTTCTTGCACTCTATATCATTATAGAGATATCATTTTTAATAATGGGACAATATGCTTAGTAAAAGTGGCTAGTGAGTCCATCTAGTTTTGATGCTTTATCTAGTGCAATTTCCCATAATTCATGATCTATCTCCTCTGAAACTTCTTTCAAACATTTTTGGTTGTCCTCTTGTTGGCTCGTTCACACTTTCCCACATCCTTCTTAACACTGGGGGATTCAAGACCCATGGTTCATCCAAAGTTGACTAAGAGAAACCCCAAGACATCGACATATCAATCCTCAACCAAAGACTAAAGAAGGTCTCACCCAAGACACCTTGAGGATCATAGAGACCATTTGGTCTTGTGTCGATGATGAAGGACTAATTACACATAAATCCATTTGGGTTGGAATTTAGAGAATTCATTGAAAACTGCTTAACAACTAACAATATGCAACATCAACACACATATTCAATGGACACATGATCAACACATTAGAAGGCCAGAATCACTACAACTTTATTATCTTCATTCAACCATCATAGACATACATTAAGCAATTCATAAATTGACAAGAACAAAGCCTTTCTCTCGTATACATTTTCCTAGTGTTACATTACTTAGAGCCATGTGCTTTCCTACATACTCTACATATGTGACATAATCGTACTTATAACTAGAGACATTACAAAACATAGGCTCAAAGAGAGCTCAAGGTCATTAAGTAAAAAAAACAACAATACCAACAACCAAATGACTAACCCTCTTTCTACTGTCATTGCTCCCTTTATCTACTTTTTAGCTTCGATGCTCTGTCACTTTCAGTCCTGCCCCACTTACTTTTCTGAATTCCAGTCCCACATGCTTCTATCACCTGAACACATTCCATGTAGCCTCTTTGGAATCGTTGAAATATCAACTAACTTTCTAGCATCTTCTTACTACTCCACGTTCCCTCATGCTACATGTAGTAATCATTTGGGTAGATTTCTCGATTTTTTTTTCTTGATTTTGGTGTTCATGCAATGTCTACTTTATTTATGGCATGCATAAAAAAACTTATATTGGCATGCATTGAAAGAATTTGAAATGGCGTGCATTAAAAAAACTTTATCTGGCACGCGTGCCTCTTGTCACCCCTCGCGTAGCTGCTTGAGCACATGCAAAATTGAAATAGACACGCACAACTTCATTTTTGCACGTGTGATATTTACCCAAAAATTTGGGTGCCAATAGGCCCCCACAATTATTATTTGACTCATCCTTGAGCCAAGTGCCTCATGGAGTGACTGATGCGACAAACATAACCATCTTCATGATTTCCTAAATGAACTCCTTGAATTGGCGATCATGCTCATTAAGTTTTCCCTTGAGTTCTTGGGTGAGATGAACAACTGCATATGCATCGAATGTTGTGATCTAAGGAGCTTTCATATCCGTTGTTTCCATTCTTGATCAAGGGGCCAAAAACAACCTACGCATATTTCAAATGGGTATAAAAAATTAAGGACTTATTGGCTGCAATAGTGATTAGCTTTGATATGCTTTATTGCTTAGCCCGAGTTGCAACAATCTCTTTGATTTTGGATGCAATAGCTGCCATCGCAGCTGGGTGCTCTCCTAGAGGTAGAGTGGCCAAGCTACTATTTTTTCGTGCGACCTCAACCTTAGCTGCACGAAATCTATCATTAATGGTAGTCAACTTGGGGGGGCGGGGCGGTGGGTTCTATAGATGAGTCCATAAATTGAAGCTGCAACTGACCACCCCCAAAAATTCCTTCAATCTATCCTGGCCATCTTGGATGACTACTTTGGCCAACATAAACTTACTTTGTATCTAAACTATCTCCAAATTCGTTTGATGGAGTGGAAGACGTAGAGTTGTAAGTTGCGAGTCCAAATTTTGTAGGTAGGCCTTTACGGTTGATATTTTAACAAAGGGGGGAATGTTGCAAATTTCTGTTGAGGTGGTTAGGATCTGCGCATATAAGTTGTCCACCATCCCTCAGCCCTATGAGGTCAGTGAATGTTGTACTAATCTTAGTATATTGAGTCTTTGCAGTTGCATGGGACACAACTTATGTATCATATTGTTGTTGTAAGGCTTGATGATCCTGAACCTCCTTTTGATAGTGCTCGCATGTCTGATTATGCGTGATGATTCCCCCTTGATGTTATAGATTTAGTTGTGCGTGAGTGCGACCAAGTGTTTGGTGTAGATCACTCAACTTGGAAAGTAGTGTGGAAACACATTCTTGCACCACTGGAGTTGGAATCGGTGCCAACATGATGCCAATACTAGCTATGTCCACCAGATTAGGTACTGACAGGTTTAATTCAAGAACCCATGCAAGAATACTGGAATTTATCACTCAAGCCAGTGGTCGTGGTATATTGTCAGATGACGACATTGTTCCCCTGAGTTGGCGACAAAAAATGGTCGACATTACGAGTAGCCTCTGCCTCGATTTGTTGTTGCAATTACAACTTTCTTTTGATAGTATCGATCAAAGTTGCTATGCTAGGTTCCATCTATCCTGGACCCTATTGTATAGGGGGAGCGACAAGGTGGACAAATGGATTGGTTTGTTGTCTTTTTGCACTAGTTGGGGAAAATCGTGTTGACTGTTGTGCATAATGGGATGAGGATGTTGTTGTTTATGTAGTGACATTCCCTTGTGCAAGGTCAAACTCGTGGTTAGGAGGATTTTAAGAAGAAGAGTGTGGGTCTCGAGGCTGCTTGGATGAGGTTTCTTCCTTGGATCCCCCTCCAGTGGGGACCATACATTGTTCTTGCAGTCGTGCAACCTTAGATCACTTTCGATCTTGGTTGCGCTTAGTGCACATTTATAGAGTCTGCATTTCTTCATCTGGGACTGATTGTAGATGTTCCAACCTCTCGGAGACCCCTTGTTGGATGTCCTCATCCATGATGAAAAATGGGAGTAACGCCATTACAACCCCCTGTTCATCACTAAGATAGATGTAGATGTTATGAAAATTACATTCAAACATAAGGTAACTAGCATACCTATCAATAATACTTGTGGGATGCACATTTGTGAAACATTTTCCTAGATAAATTGTTGGTACCATTGTTGAAAGATTTTCTTGTGGGAGTCTTGGACGATAGGGTCCCTTCTTGCATGTATTTTTTGGAATCAGGGAGCTAAAAAAACATATCCACTCCCAACAACTCATTCAAATCCTGGAGGGGGCCTCTTGTGAACCACGGGTAGGAGTAGAAAAATCCAATTGTAGTGAAATTCCTTCTCGAGGTTTTGGGAATCTAAGCATTTTTTAATGAATTCATTTAATATATAACGTGCCCAGGACATATGGAAACCTTCTAGACATTACTTAGTTGCGATGATGACTCAAGTGGTCACTCCTTCTTACAATTGCGCAGGATTTTATAGGCGATCGACTGGGTAGCAAAACCGACCGGTCGAACATTGATTTCAGAAATTACCACCCCTTGGATTCCCTGATGTGTACTGTAAGTGCCATATAGCTCGTTCTGGGCAACATATTTAGTAGTCAATGATTTTTTGGGCTCTTCTCCATGCATGGGTAAGATTGTAACCCTATGGATCATTATTGCCTCAACCAAATATTCCCCCCCTAGACAAAGGTATTCCCCATGGAGGAGAGTAAGTAGGAAGTGGATGCAGATGGTCATTGACTCCCCATGGCCAAAGTGAGGGAAATAAACCAGAAATAGTATGTCCACCTGATGAAGAGGTATGACCTAGCCTTGTTTGATCACTAGTTGATGGTGATCTGCACTTCAAACCAGCTTCACAACATTATGAAAATCTAGGGCCGAAAATTGTTCAGGATATTGAACATCATAATCGACAAAGTGAACATCTTACACTTTTCTCATTCAGGATCCTGTGAAGCTCACATTTCAGGGAAATGGAGGCTCTGGAATCTATTGATATTAGGTGGTATTAGATTTATTATGGGCTTTCGGCCTACTTGACTAAGCTATTTGAACTATTCCTGCAGAGTTTTCTATTGGCTAGAATTAATCTGAGTATATTGTATTCTTTCTTGGTTCTTCTCTACTCTCTCACTATTTTTCAGTTTTGAACTCGTTGTTCTAGAAATAGGAATGTCAACACTTAGTTGGACAAGTATTAAATCGAAGAGAGGAAAGTTTCCAGGCGGGTACAATAGTACAACTGGGGGGCATGCATTAAGTCATTAATACCTCAGAGTGTCGTACATTTCTCGTTGACCCCTACCAAAACATTCATTCTTTTACCATACTGGAAGTTCCTTAAAAAGTAAATGAGTGAGGGTTTCTTGATGTGGCCCTGCCGACATTCTAGATTTTTGAGCCAAATTATCCCTCTGCATGCCCTTTTTCATTCATGGTGCATGGCCACCTCCTTTTATATTGAAATGTGCATAATCTCTGGGTGGGATCTTAACATTTACTATTGGTTACCATCTCAATAAGATATCTCCTAGGTGTCGTGCAATGGATATGTCACCTTTTATAGCATGGAAATATTTGGGTCATCGTAATTTAATTGTGACAGTGAAGTCTCTGTACATGCACGAGTCTTATTCTTAGAGGGCACTTGATCCAGGTAGATATCGGTGGCCACCCACCTATTCCAACTGGCTCAAAACAGTTTTATGGTAACTTACTATTTTTAACAGTTTTTTCGGTTCCTAAAATTTCGAGGGCATTTTGAGGCTCTGATTGATCCCCCAAAATGAATCTCCTTGATGATATATTTCCAACGACCTATGGTGTGCCCCAAATAGAGATCATATTCCAAAGTTATGCCCCCAGGAAGTTGATACACCAAACTACCCAAAATGGGGTCCACAAAACTATTGGATTTTCATCTTCCGGGGTTAGGGTTTTGGATTTTATTTATGTTAAAAAGGCCTTGGAGCCTCATTGTAACAATCATCTTCTTGCGAATGTGAGTAGCCATCACATCTCTTCTCAGAGATAATCTGTCACCATTCTACCGAGTCTTTCACTCTCCATTTCTACAGTTTTGTACATTTCGCTCATTAATAGAAATTGTGTATTACTGTATCTCTGTGTTTATCATTGCATCTCTGATATATTTATGTTATATTATTGGATATCTGAGATATCTCTATACATTTGTTTATTATATCTTCGCTCTCATTTCGTACCGAAAATAATCTGGATCAACGCTACACATGCTTCCTACGCACCCCTGCACCAGTTCACCTAGGTTAATTGGTCGCAGCAACCCCTAGTGGGTCACGAGACTTCTTCGCATGTGTGCATATAGTTAGTTTTCTCCACTAAGGAACTAGACTTGTCTATTCTAGTTCAAGTGGAATCCACTGAGTACCCACTACTTCCTTACTTATGTGTAGCTCGTTTGTTTTCTCAATGGGGTTGAGTGGGATTGAATGGGTAGACGTTGTTTCTATTGCAACATATGGTGTATCTATCTCCATCCTCCACACATGCATCTCCCTTACCTTCCCCGTAAATAACCAGGGAACTAGGGGGGCATGGTTCTTTCTTAGTAGTGCATGCTGGGCCTTCAGGTTTCAACTGCATGCCTTGTGCCACTACTTATCTACCCAACTCCTTTCGCAAGAACACATATAATGATGGATATCCACCCATGTCCTGAACCTTTTTCTTAGTGGGATCTCCACAACCACCCATTTTTGAAAATATTCTTAATGCATAGCCCACCATTTCACAAGTAATCCTATTAACACTGCATCGAGGGAACGAACCCGATGGTGTTTGAGAATGTGTTGCATCCATGCAATAAACACATCCACTGGATCTGACCCATTGAACCGGTAGGAATCAAAATTTTCTTCGCGCACTTTAGTGGTAATATGCACACATATCCTTATTGAAACTTCATAAAGCTTGTTCTTCCACCTTTCCATGGCGTCATCTGAATCAATATTGTATGACTTCACACTCCTGTAGTTCAGTTCCCCATCCACCGTGGGATTGACATAATCTTCCTTGCACCCTGTGATATTGTAGATATTATCAATAACCAAGCTCTGCACATCCTCATCTACCGACTCATTGTACCTGTCCTCTTCATTAGGATCAAAAGTTGTGATTACACATAAGGTGTCAGTCTCAAATGAAATTTGTTGTTTCTTCAGATTCAACACTACATTGTCACTTGTATAAGGCCCAATCAATGCCAAGTAGGGCAGGGCAGGGATCATAATCATCCATAATTTCTATTACTTCAAAATGATCCTTTTTCTTCACCCTTTCTATGTTTAATTCAACCTGCTCCAATCGACATATAGGATATATCCTATATTGATTCACCAACCAAAACTGAATTGGAGACCAAACTAGGCCTGATTTACCCATCAATTCCCATGACTTCTTTAGCAGGATGTTCACATTGAAACCCAAATCTAACATGACCCCATCCATTTCATAACTACCGAGTTTAGCTGTTATCTTGAACTCTCTTCCTATGTGCTTTTTCTTACTGACCTAGAACAATTCCCTTTTTGGTAGGGGGGATGATATAACTCTCTCTATCCCTTCTTCTCACATGCAAGTTGCTAACATCTGCATCAAATTTTGTGCAACATCGGTATCACTTAAAAATATTAAACAACAACACAAGAAGTTACTTACTTGGTCCTCAGTTTTTGTTTTGCGACCCAACAAATTCTCATGTACATGTTCCTCGATTGTCCTTTTTTTGGTGCATCAAAAATCCTCTTGTCTGCGTGTTTCTTCCAATGACCTCTATGTCACGTGTTGTATTTATTTGTGCACACGAGCTTCCTCCAAAAACCTCTATGTGGCATACTGCAATTCTTCCTGGGCACATACCTCTTCCAACGACCTATGTGTCACTCATTTTACTTCCTCATGGATCCGAGCCTCCTCAAGTGACCATTGTGATGCACGTTGCAACTCTTCTTTTTCTATTTCTTCCTCCATGGACCTCTATGTGTCATGCAAAAATTGCTTCTACTAGACAACATCAAACTTAGGAGGGGACTGTGCCGCTTTTCTTATTTTCCCCTTCGATATTTGACCCAATCTTTCACCATGATCAAAGTCCATTCCATATTGGCTTTGCCTCGGGTTATCACCCATACATCAACTTCATCATCATTTTTCTGATTCCCACACAACTATGTTGTCACCATATTGCAATGTTCCTTCTTTGCTTCCCACTTCTTCAGTAAGTTGGGACAATCCTCTGTAACATGCTTGGGGTTGTAGCAGTACCCATAAATAACATGTGGTTTGACACAAAATATTGACACATGGCCTATCTCTCCACTGTTAAAACAAGTGGGGGTTCTACCTCCCCCTCCTCCATATCCTCATCTAAGATCGCGACCATATCCAGTTCTAAGATGTCCTTGATAGCCACCTTTATCAACATCACCACAATCACCACCCTTCTATTCCTCTTGAACCTAGAATACATCATGGTTATGGTCTTGCATTAGCGAGAGTGATCAAAATTTGTTCACATCGTGTCCCATGGACTTGCAGAATTCATAGAATGAAGTATGGCGTTTCTTCGAATATTTTTCCATTGTTGGGAAGTAGGGTGGTATATAGCCCCATTGCATGAAAATTTCACACCACTTCACTTGAGTTCCAACCAGAAATGGACTTGGTGCACTTGTTGTTGTTACACATTATTTTGGTCACCTTAGTGATCAACTGACAACATGTGCTTAACTCATTTTCATGTTCCCTGAAAATATTAAAAGAGACTTTCTCCATGAGAAAAGTGGTTTTCTTTTCCTCTTTCAAAAACTATAACAAGGAAGGTCGTCACACCCTGATGTATGTATGGGGTGCGATGATGCATGATTGTCGCAGTCTGCACTAAAATTGGATTGCGACGTCATCACAGGCTACCTGTGCATAGGGTGCAATGATGCTTAAGCAAAGGAAAAGTCAAAATTCACGAATGTTTTAGAAGGGAATCTTCTAGAAGATGAGGTGGCCTCCGATCGGTTTGGATCCTACTCACTTCTCTGATTTAGTGGGATCATCCTAATCCCCTCATCCATCTCTCTTTCACCCTATATAAAGATGGATCTCTTATGGAAAAGGATAAGGTTTGCAAGGGCTTGCATATGCATGAAGAGTTCTACTATAGATTATACTTGAGAGCTTTACTTTAGTTCTCTAAGTCAGATTGTGGATCTTCTTCATCAAAGGCATTGGAGAAAATGTGTGTGTGTTGGAGCAAAGAGCCATTGAAAGGGACCTTGCAACATAAAGGCATGGGTTGTATTCTCCACTTTCCATTTAATATAATGCAATAATACATTTCTTCCCTATAAAGGTGTCTTAACTTTTATTGTATAACTCCTTGATCTTATACATAGAATTCATTGGAATATATATATCTTTGTTCTCTCTCTTTGTTGGTTTGTGATTCTTAAACAGGTTCACCATCCCACGAACTCAAAGAAGGAGCTACAAGGATGACACTAGCAAGGATCAAATGTTGTTTAAAAGGTATGTCACTTGTACCTCTCTAAACTAGCTTATATGACAATGAAGTCTGAGGTGAAGTTTGTATTATGTCTTGTTTTGTTCTAGTTTCCTATGGAAGTTAGGGAGATCAATTTGTGTCTGCACTTACCGATTAGTCTGATAACAAAATTGGCGACCATATTGGGGATACAATTTTTTTTGGTTTTTTTCCTCTTATTTTCTTTTAGCCTGCCTTCTTTTGGTTAATTTCATTCTCGGAGTTTGTGGGTGATCCATATTGAGTCCCTGGTCTGAAGGTTCATTGATAAATTTTGTCTTTCTTCCCATTTTTCTTTATTTTCATAGATTGTCGCACTGTGTCCTATTCTCATCCTGCGATGATCCTCTGTCATCGCACTATACCCTATAAACAACTTGCGATGATTGGTGATCCACTACTTACACAATACCTTTAGATCATTTTAATAGTACGACCAGTAATGTTGTCACAGTTTCAAACCAATTGTTGTTTGGTTCTCACACAATTCTTCCTCTCCAGCTCGCTAACTCTACCATGGTCCCACAAGTTACGCCTGTTTCTGATGGAAGTGCGGTAATCACTCAATCTTCTATTGGAAAACCACTTCTGCTTAGATCGAATCCATCACTTCCTCCTGGGTATAACACTTTGAATACATCCATTGCTAATCCTGCCCAGAATCCATCTGGATGGTCTAATATTTTTGTTCCTCCTGGGTACAATGATGCTAGTAGTTTTGTTCCTACACCTACCCAGATTCTCTCGGAGGGGCCTAACATTCCTCCTCCACCTTCACCTGGAGGATCTAATAATCCTAGCCCATGTAGCTCTAATTACATTGGAGGCACAAGTCATCCTATCACTTCTGGTTTTAAAATTCCTGTTGGAAGACAACCTCAAGTTGGGGGGAAACCCCATGTTGGAGGTCATAACCCAATGTATGGGCAGTATATCCCTGGATTACAGTCTCAAACTTGGAATTTTCATTTCCAAGGAAATCAACAACCTCCTGGGGGGAAACCTCCTCAAGTTAATTCTTTCGTACCCCTAGTCTCGGGAAACCATATCCAGGTTCTATGAATCCTTCCTGGGGTCAAATTTTTCAGTCTAATGCTCCTTTCCAAGGAATCTTACCTAATAAACCAACTTATGTTGGCTATTCGACTCAAAATCCTCCACCGCCAAATTTTTCAGGACTCTCTAACTATCTACAGACTGCTTATGGTCCTACTGGTATACCTACGGGACTACCTCCTCAAAACTACCAGTTTCCTCAAGTGAACAGACAATTGCCATTTCTTGCTACTTTGGATTTACTAGATTTATCTAGGATTTTGAATGATCCTATTTTTCATTATCCTTATTGGCCTGTCATACCTGCCAAATTACCATTAGACATTCATAAGTTTGATGCCCGATTGGAAGAAGACCCAAATAGTCATGTCATGGCATTTCATCTTTGGTGTTCATCCAACTCCTTGATGGATGATTCTGTAAGATTACGTCTTTTCCAATGAACTCTTACGGGTTTGACAACTAAATGGTATATTGAATTACCACGAGGATTCTTCAATGACTTCAATACCTTAGCTATGTCTTTCTTAACGCATTACCAATTGCCAATACGATATGAGACATGAACTGAAATTTTGAGTTCATTTAAACAATCCTCTTCTACTCACATTTCCAATCATATTCATGAGTGGAGGAGGAGAAGATGCTTAATCAAAGTTTCCCTTCTTGATCAACTATTGGTCGAGTGGTTTACCAAGTCACTCATTGGTCCTATATCTCGTGATGTTTCCATGGGTGGTGTCATCACTGAAGAGCAGACGATTAGTCGTGCTCAATATTTAGATCTCGTTTATTTACAAATGAGCACACTATATGAATTGATCCCTAATGATCCTCGTCCATCTACAAATCCAATCCCAACACCTCCAGTATCTTCTCATGCTGTTGATGTGATTGGCACTTTTCATGCTGAGACTCAGTCTAAACAAGCCATTCATTCCAATCCCAAGTCTACTACTCCTAATGTACAAAATACTCCTCCTCTGAATCCTTCTCCCGATAAAACCTCTGAAGTTAACTCGGTTCAATCTACACCTACCGGTAAAAATCAAAATAAAAAGAAAGGGAATGGTAAGAATAAAGAGGACAAAAATAATAATCAACAATATGAGAAACCCAAGACCCAGCCTGTTGATGATAAAGACAAACACAAACCTCGCTATCCTTGCCTTATCTGTGGTGAGGATCATTATACAAAAGATTGTCCATGACATACTGAGGTTACTAAGTTCTTTCAAGTGATCGGGACACCTCCTACTCCTGTCATTTTGTCACAATCGTTTCCTTCTCAGCAACAGGCCCAATTGGTCATCCATGACCAACCTTCTCCCTCTACCACATCTTATGTACTTATGTGTACTGGTGACTCCAAGAAGAACGAAGTTGCAGTTACAACTTGAGCCAAAAATTATTCTCCTTCGAAAGAGAAAGTTGATGATTCACCACCTCCATTGGTTCAACCTCCTCCACCAACTTTAACTCCAAACGGTCCTCTTCATCTCGAACGACTAATCCTAGATACAATTCTTCATCCTCCCCCTAAGGGTGTTGTTCAAAAGTCATCGTTTAATCCTCACACATGTGTTGCCAAAAACTAAAGTATTGTATAAGACCTTGCACAAGCACCCTCTATGGTGTCGACTGTCGAAGTCCTTCAAAGTTGTCCTACTCAACGGAAGGCGCTGTTAAATGCTATTGGTGGAATTGATCCTACCAATACAATTTTGATAATATTTGACTTGGAAGATCATATTCCAAGGCTTCCTCCTCAATTAGCGTTTCAAATACAAGTTGTTGTGGAAAATAAGAATATTTGTTGAACTGTTATTGATGAAGGAGCCTCGACTTGTGTCATGTCTGTTACCTGTTGGAAAACCATTGGCTCTCCTACCCTTACCGAGTCACACAATACTCGCAAGGTTTTTAATGGTACAGGGTTTAAAACTTATGGTGTTCTTCCTTCGTTGTCTATTACGTTAGAAAGAAAAGCAGTTAATGTTGAAGTTGAGGTCTTTGATGCATCTCTTGATTACAACCTTCTACTTGGCTGTAGTTGGATTGATTCCATGTGAGCATTTGTTTCTACTCTTTTCCGTGTGTTATGTTTCTCGCACCAAGGAAAAGTCATTACTGTCGATCAACTGGCCTTCTTTAATTATGATTCACGAACTAGCAACGTACCTTTCATTGCAAAAACACCTCTCGACTATGAGAATGTTAGTGTGGGTCTTTTAAAAGATTCATCGTTAATGGGTACATTTCCTATTCCACCACCTGATATTCCTCCTCCTTTTTTCGCTTCGATTAACATGATATCGACCTCTGTTAGGGAAACCCCTGAGTCTTATGACCCGTGGATAGTACCTAAATCTGATGAGTGTCTTTGTTACGATGAACGAATGCTTTTAAGTCTGGTATAATTGGATTATCAAGCTATTCAATCGAAAACTCCTTCTCCTCATTCTCTCTGTGATACGTCTCTTGATTCGTTTCATGTGATATTTCCCACTAATGATATGATTATGAAATTTATGTCTATGGAATATACCCCATGGGATGATGGGCATCATCATTCTATTCTCTTCCTGGAACCTAAGACCATTGAGAGTTATCAACAGATTTCGACTCCATCTATTGTTATTATTTCCTCTGTTCCTAAACCAACACATGATGTTTTGTATGAAGGGAACTTGGGAAATATTTCACCTACCATACCTCTTGATATTTCGATTAAACCCAGATTCGTGGAAAATGTTCACATCGGTGCCTCATGTTCTGCTAATGGGGTTTGTACTTACAAAGATATTTTCCAAGAATTCTATGATGTTTTTTCCTGGAGTTATGACGAATTGTCTGGCATTGATCCAGATATTGTTGTACACGAGATTAAGACTTACATGGATGCTAAACCCATTCGACAGAGACTTCGCCTAGTGCACCCACTCAAAGTTGTTGCTATTAAGCTCGAAGTTGAAAAACTCCTTAAAGACAATTTTGTATATCCAATGGATTTGACTGATTGGGTGTCCAGTATTGTTCTAGTTACAAAGAAACAAGGCAAGATCCATGTTTGTGTATGTTATAGGGATATCAACAAAGCTTGTCCCAAAGAAAATTATCCAACCCCTTTCGTTGACCATATTATTGATGACTGTGCCGAGAGTGAAATTTTCTCTTTGATGGATGGTTTCTCCAGATATAATCAAATCAATATTTTACCTACGGATCAACATAAGACTACTTTTATTTGTCCTTGGGGAACCTTCGCATACCAGAAACTACCTTTTGTTCTCCAAAATGCTGGTGCGACTTTTCAACGTGCTATGTCTTATGCTTTTCATGACATTAAACACATTGTACAACCTTACCTAGATGATATACTAACACACTCTATGCGTCGTCAAGATCACCCGACACATCTATGTGCCATTTTCCTACGTTGTCGTTATTATCACATATGATTGAATCCACATAAATGTGTTTTTTTTGTGTGGAGTTCGGATGACTCCTTGGTTTTATCGTGTCTACACATGGGATTAGAGTAGACCCTATGAAGGTTGAGGTTATCCTCAATTCATGTCCTCCTTCCACACTACGCCAACTCCAAAGTTTGCAAGGGAAGGACAAATTTTTACGTTGATTCATCCCCAACTATGCTGAATTAACAAAAGGATTTACTTGATTTCTTAAAAAGGGTTACGATTTTGTATGGGACAACACTGCCAACCAAGCCTTTGAAGCTTTGAAACTCGCCTTGACCTGTACACCGCTTTTATTTCCACCCGATTATAGTCGAGATTATTTCATGTAGTTAGTTGCTTCAGACTCTACTATTTATATGGTTCTAGTCCAAGAGGATGATTCGCATGATGAACATGTTATCTACTATTTGAGTCAGAGTCTAACGACCACCAAAATCAAATATTTTCATGTGGAGAAACTGGCCATGGTAGCTGATCAAGTTGTTCAATATTTTCATCACTACATATTATTACGCAAAACCACAATCATTTCTGATTGCAACCCCATGAAACACATCCTTACTTGACAATTGATGGGGGGGGAATACTCTAAATGGATATTTATTCTCCAAGAGTTTGATTTGGAGTTTGAGCGCGCCAAGTCAAAGAAGTCTTTGGTTTTTTTCGAGTTGATATGTGGCCTTCCCTGTACTGAAACATAAACTGTGGCAGAAGATTCCTTTCTTGATGAATCTCTCTTTCAGATCAGTTATGACGACATATGGTATGGAGACATTATAATTTATCTCTAAACCCAAAATTTCTGGCCTAATATTTTTAGTATGGATCATCGTCGTATTCGGTATCAATCCCGTCAATACATTATCCTTGGTGATACCCTTTACCTCTGTGGTATTGATTCCATTTTTCGACAATGTCTCACCTATGTTGAATTCGAGAAATCTTTGAATGACTGTCATTCTGGAGCATGTGGCAGTCATATGTCTAGGTATGCCACTGGCCAAAATATCTTACAAAATGGTTATTTCTGGCCTTCATTGTTTAAGGATTGCATTATTGCCATTCAAAAATGCCACACTTTTCAAACCTACAACAATAATATCCAATCTCATCCTGCTCCTTTTCACCCTGTAGTTTTCGTTGGTCCATTTGATAAATGGGGAATTGACTTCATGACATGTAACCCTCACTCGGTCGGGGGGCATGGATACATCATCGTAGCTATGGATTATTTCACTAAGTGGGCCGAGGCGATGACTACATTTGATAATATTGGGAAAACTGAAACATTATTCATATCCAATCATATCGTTATTAGATTTGGTGTCCGTCAAACCATCATCACTGACCATGGTAGTCATTTTCGCAATTTCATGATGTCTGAACTTACCGAGAAGTTGGGTCTTCACCACGAAAACTCAACACCTTACTATCCACAGGCCAATAGCCAGGTTGAAGCAATCAAGAAAGTTCTCACTACTATGCTTCGACAAATGATAGGAATTCACAAGTCAAGCTGGCACACAATGCTCTTCTCGGCATTATGGGCCTATCGAACATTTGTTAAGTCTTCCACGTGGTTCACACCTTTCCAATTAGTGTATGGTATTGAAGCAATTTTGTCGATTGAATGTGAAATCCCATCTTTGAAACTAGCTGTCAAAATTCTCCCTAACACCTCAACCGAAGAGTAACGTCTCTTGTATTTGATGTAGTTAGAAGAGACTCGTCGTGATGTTTCCTTCGTCATTGAAACTCATAAAAAGTGTCTCAAAGCTCAATATGACAAGCATGTCAAACCACATGTTTTTTTTAGGGTGATTTGGTTCTTATTTACAAACAAGATCATGACTTATTAGGGGCCGGAAAATTCGATCCCATTTGGCGTGGCCCTTATATTGTCAAACGAGTGTTGGAGAAAGGGGCTTATGATCTGGTAGATTATGATGGAATTCCTTTGAGTGAACCCAAAAATGGGATTTACTTGAAAAAGTGCTATGCTTAAACCTTTTTTTCATAAGTGCTGTGTATTTTTAGTGTATCATACTCTTGTGTGCTTTTTCGTTTTTGGTTCTGCTTTTTAGCTTCTTACCTTGCATTGTGCTTGGTTTCTAGATGTCGGTGTATTCGCTACCCTATATCGGATTTAATGATGGTGCTAGTCGCAATACTCAAAACTTAGCGTCAGCTACATGGGCAATATATGCACCTACGAATGAATTGATTATTCTACATGGTGTTTCCCTTGGTCGTGCAACTAATAATATTGTGGAATACAATGCAATTATTGAGTTGTTAGATAAAATTGTTTCACTTGGCATCCATCATCTTATTGTACAACTTGATTCAAAGTTAGTAGTCCTACAGTTGAGTAATATTTATTCCATCCGAAGTCCTACTTTGTTACGGGTATATTTACAAATTCGCCTCTTGGAAAGACTTTTTGATTACATTGAGTATCAACATATTCCTAGATGTTTAAATACATTAATATATGAATTGACTAATTATGTGTTAGACAGACATTTGAGACATTTATAAACCCAATCACACTTTTTACAAAAATAAGTAAGCCAATAGGAACTTTATATTTATAACAAAAAAAGTTACAAAAAGTGTTTGTCCAAAGACCAAAATATCAAAAAGTGAAGCTCATGGCTTCATGTACAAAAAAATCAAGGATGCTGCTCGCTATAACAAACAACTTCCCATGCCACTTTACGGAGCAGTCGACCAATAGATGTAGATACGCCAACTATGTGGCATTGATATTGCCTAGGAAGTTCATCCACCGTGGAGTCAGGGACATTCATGGTTAGTCCCTCTAGGTTCTATTCAATCTCCTTGAGATCCGTGACGACCACCCCTGCTAAAACACCTATCTCTCCTCACCTCTGGATGGGAGATGATCCCGAAGGACGATAAGGCCCCACGTATACATTATTGAGAGAACTTGATTAGTCTTGGATAGATGACACAAAAAACACTTTATATAATTAAAATATCAAAAAAATCATATAACAAAATTTTTATTCTTACCTATGTCCCCCCACTGAGATCCCTTAGGAAGAGATAAATTAGGATCCCCACGGAAATCCGTCCCGACGTATGCATAGTCCTCCACCATGATTAGCTAATTCCTCAACCATTGGAAGAAAAAATCGCCATACTTGACTATAGGAACACTACCATGACGAGACATTAGATCCACCCACCTCTTCATCTTGGATCTTGTGGAGCGAGTATACCCCACTCCACCTATAGACATAGGACATGAAATCTCTCCAAGAAGAAGGACACCAAAATGTACTCGTAACCGAATTTCTTCAACCGACCGTTTTGACACTTTGTGAGTTGTTTTTTCATGCTTTTCAAGACACCCTCACACTAGTTGAAGACCCTAGGTTCCATGCACTCTATCACGTACTTAAAATGGATTTGCAAAGCCATGTGGGGAGTAGAACTCCCTGCCATATGGGTAATGGCATAAAGGATGGTCCACAACGTTAAATCCTGAACATCTCTAATGGCCACCTTGCCACTATGTTTTTCCGTACCTGGCACACAATGGTGAGAAACATAGTAATCCATGGGTTCTCCCCCACCCCTGCTTCTTGTGAGTGATACATGTGAACCACAAGGAGAAAACCCCATCATAAAGTAGATATCCTGTATATCCAATGTGAGTGTATGAACACCGATGTGAAAGGCTTGTTCGTTCGCATCCCACATGTGAACCAAATACTCTAGCAACCTCAGTTGGGCTCTCATGCCCTAAATCTTGAAAAGATTGAGTAACCCACATTGCCTAAGAGTCATAACTATGCCCAGGTCATTCCTAAAAAAATGATATTCTTTCTCATGCTCTCATTCACACCACTCAAGCATTTTGACCAAGAGAATCTTGCCAAGTAACATCAAAAGTAGATTAGAAACTTAAAATATTCATTCCTAGAAGTTTTTCTAGTTAAATTTATCTTTTAAAAAATTTGATTTTGGTCATCGCAGGGCTGCTCTTTTACGTAGAGCGACGTCGTCGCACCCTGTCTTTGGGTCTTCTGAGACGATGTCAGATCATTGCAGTTCATGATACTATGGACCTGTGATGATGTCAATGCGCCGTTAGCCGTAAAAGACCGGCCTAAAATCCAAATTTAACCAATAAAAATAAAATTTGAAACCATGAAAAGATAAAGAAGAACATGATTACCTTTTTGATGGAGACGATTCACAAAATGATCCACCAGGCACTCTGAAATCGACAGTTGAAATTTGGGGAGAAAAGAGGGTTTTAGGACACTATTTGGGTAAATTTGCAAATGAAATGGTAAAAAGGGTGTTTTGGCCTATTTTGTTGTTTTTTACCATATTTTTATTGCAATATTAAATTATTTTTTATATTTTATCCATGCCCTAAAGTCTAACCTACTTTGCGGAGTGTTTACTATTTCAGATTAAAAAAGTCTAAGGATGGAATGTTTGAACAGGGGTCCACCCTTTTTTATTGTTTTTGTGTATTTTTCTTATGTACATATGCTTTTAGGGTTTTTTAAGAAAAAATCCGAGAACAGTCTTAATTCTTTCTCACTCTCGTGAAACCATGAGAATGTAATTGAGTAATCTTTTGTCGTTTTTTCAAACTCGCATTGATAATACAGAAAATGAAACCTATGGAGTATCCTTTAAGCTCTCTTCAAGCTACCTAAACATGAAAAGATAGTCGAGCGACCTTTATCTTTTCACTCTCGTGAAAGTATCTGAAGAAAATGTGAGATGAGAGGTAAATTATCTCTTTTTCAGTCTCGTCAGACTAACTTACGAAAAATTACCTTATGGAGTTCTCTTTAAGTGTTTTTCAGACTCTCTAAAAATGAAAAACCCTTGAGTTTTCTTTCTTTGGACTCATTAAATAAACATCGAAAGACCCATATGGGACCAAACCACTCCTTATTAGGGTTCGTTAAACATACTCCAAGGGACTCATCCAAAGGATGAGCTTATGTTTACAAGAATATGTTATTCTCATCAATATTGCGTAAAAATAAAGAGGTACTCGCCAGAAATGGTGGGGGAATTTGTGTTAGTGGAAGTAATAGTCGCTCTTGAACATGACACCCCCTTCATCATTGTATCCAAGTTGAGAAATCCATTTGTATCTCGTTTGACTATGTACAATTTCATATGTTGGGTCCTCCTTGAGTCAATGCTTCCAATACAACTATCGTGTCGTTCATATGTTTAAGAGAATTCCAACCTAAACAAGCCTTCTATCGAGTCGACCATCTGTAGTTATAAATTTTCTACCATGTCATCCTTCCCTGTGTTAGTTCCGAATTACGTCATACTCTGATCTACTTCAAATATGTTACATATTTAGTGTCATTGATGGGGGATACATCAAGGCCCTGCTATGACGAGTCTTTTCCTGTCGACTTCAACTCATTATCCAGGAACAAGATTTAGAAATCAATTGGTACCTTCGAACTTGCATGCCTCAATGGAAAGTTTCCTCGCTTTCGACAGTGGGTTTTCATTATTGACCTCTGATCAAGAGATTTCGCAGAGTGTTCAACTTCATCCCATTTATTCACATTCATTGGATTGTACTAGAGTACCTTGGGAGTCATTGACATCAATGGTGATTTCCCTCACACTTGTTAACAATTTTCATTAATGACTGGTAATCAAGTGATTTATACCATGTTCAACTTCGACACCTGTAATCACATGGCTAGATTCATACTTAGAGATGATTGAAATGAAGACCTGGATGTCATGATCTTGATCCAAGTTGTGAAGGAGTATTCATAAGTTTTTACTGACACATAGATCTACTGTGTATGTCTCGTGGCTATGTCCAAGTTTGAATTCTTTTAGAGCTTAGATCCAGAGTGTATTTCTGGTGGCTATGCTGAATCATGATGACATGGATCCACAATGTATGTTTAGTGGCCATGACTCACTTGACACTTATGAGTAGAGTCATGTGTAGTCTAAGTATGGGAATTCCTACCTCAAAAGATGGTATGTTATTATGCATATGCTTGATTTTTTGCAGGTTCCCGATTGATGTGCTCCTTGTTTTCGACACACACATTCTGCAAAGTATTTAAGCTGTCACAAAGTTCCAGTTTCATACTTTGGGGGGAATTTTGTTACACATTATTTTGGTCACCTCAGCGATCAACTGACAACATGTGCTTAACTCATTTTCATGTTCCCTGAAAATATTAAAAGAGACTTTCTCCATGAGAAAAGTGGTTTTCTTTTCCTCTTTCAAAAACTATAACAAGGAAGGTCGTCACACCCTGCTGTATGCATGGTGTGCGATGATGCATGATTGTCGCACTCTGCACTAAAATTGGATTGTGACGTCATCACAAGCTGCCTGTGCATAGGGTGCAATGATTCTTAAGCAAAGGAAAAGTCAAAATTCACGAATATTCTAGAAGGGAATCTTCTAGAAGATGAGGTGGCCTCCGATCAGTTTGGATCTTACTCGCTTATATGATTTAGTGGGATCATCATAATCCCCTCATCGATATCTTTTTCACCCTATATAAAGAGGGATCTCTTATGGAAAAGGATAATGTTTGCAAGGGATTTCATATGCATGAATATTTCTACTACAAATTATACTTGAAAGCTTTACTTTAGTTCTCTAAGTCAGAATGCGGATCTTCTTCATCAAAGGCATTGGAGAAAAGGTGTGTGTGTTGGAGCAAAGATCCATTGAAAGGGACCTTGCAACATCAAGGCATGGGTTGTATTCTCCACTTTCCATTTAATATAATGCAACAATACATTTCTTCCCTATAAAGGTGTCTTAACTTTTATTGTATAACTCCTTGATCTTATACATAGAATTCATTGGAATATATATATCTTTGTTCTCTCTCTTTGTTGGTTTGTGCTTCTTAAACAAGTTGACCATCCCGCAAAATCAAAAAAGGAGCTACAAGGATGATACTAGCAAGGATCAAACATCGTTTAAAAGGTATGTCACATGTACCTCTCTAAACTAGATTATATGACAATGAAGTATAAGGTGAAGTTTGTATTCTATCTTGTTTTGTTCTAGCTTCCTATGGAATTTAGGGAGATTAGTTTTTTTCCATACTTACTGATTATTCTTATAACAATTTCACTATAGTTTCCCATTGTAGGAAATTCATCTTTACGATTCCCCTTTGACTTGCACATTTCGCACCATACATGCTCGTGCATGAATTTTTTCTTTTCCATATCCTGCAATTGAATTGTTAGGTTGACCAACTGAGACTATACC
>ML850266.1:0-21762 GCA_009831015.1 Picea engelmannii
ATGTTTACATAGTTTCTATACATATCTTTCATATCTATTTCTTAGAAGATAAGATGTTCAAAGAGAAACAATACCTATGGAAGAATAACAAGATAAGGATTGATATCACGATGACTCTAAGACAAGTAATACACATGGAAGATGAAGTACATTTCCAATCCTTTGTAACAATTATTGTGGAAGCTATTACAACTGTCGAAATCAAAATCGAACTTGAAGAAACCTAGAAGAAGTAAAAATTGAAAGAAGTCAACAATCAAAAGGAAAATATTTGTGACACTTTGCAGAAGTCAATAAGGATGTAGATAGAAGCGTGGACTCTCTTAGATGAAGGGAGACGATTATATAATTCCAAAATAAGAGCATGCATTCATGCATGAAGCAAGGATTAGGAGGGAGCTAATCATAAATAATATGATCCATTGAAGATTATGAAGTATATATCCATGTTCCCATCAATGGTAGCAACCATGAAAAGCAACACATATTCAGTTTGACTTTAGAAGAAGTCTTCTTCGAAAAGAAGCCTTAAAATATCCCTGGTTGTCCATCCACATCCATGATCCTATGATGAAAGGAAGAATACAGAATCTTCAAGGCATGGACTCTATATAAAAATCCATGAACCCAAGAGCTAAACAGAAACATGAGGAATAACATGAAGATTCCAAGAGAGAAATAAAAACCAGAACAACCAGTCATTATATCGAGAATCACAAGACTACTAGCTTGGTTTGAACCCACTAAAAGAAATCAAGTAGAAGAAATGGAAGTTGTGATGAAGAATGGTGTATGGAAGACTTATGAATGAAAGCATTGCGAGATCCAGAACTAAAGGTTCTCCCAGATGAAGGGAGAGGACTATGATGATAACTTGTTCCAGACATACCTCTACCTAAGACATTATATCTTGTGCAATATCCATGAGTCGGAGTTTACATTAGATGAATGTAAGGATTGTTCTCCTCGACAGATTAATCAAATAAAGAAGCATATGTAGAGAAACCTCAAGGTTTTGAGGTATACCAGGAAGAGACTCTTGTATGCATATGGAAAAATACAACTTGGTGGAGAGCCTCCAATGCACAACAAAAGCGTGGTGAAAACTTTCTATAATAGAGATATTGTATCAAAATGGTTACTCAGAAGTCCAGAATGATGGATTGTTAATCCATGACAAAAACTCATGATGACAGAAGAAGTGCCACTTGGATATGTTCCAGTTTGATCCTTACCATGATGTCATAAGCTAGCAGGAAACAAAAGAGCTTAATTCAACCATGATACATTATAATGATCAGATCTATATGAAGCCTTCAGAGAAAACCAGTGTTCCAGAAAGACCGAAGTACATTGAGATCAAACATTACATTCTCCATGATGAGGTCTAGAAAAGAGAAGTGGTTATCCAATATATATATCTTCACAGATGAGCAGATAGCAGATATTTTGGTAAATCCTATGTCCAAGATGAAAAAGTTTGCGTACTCAAGTAACAAGCAGGAGCTCGTGGAGACGAATTCCTTATTGAAAAGAGAAGAGATGAATCCCAAGTTGGGAGGGAGCATTGATGTGTTATTTATTTATGGACAGTCATTTTTCAATTCAAAAAATGGTCCAAGATGAGTAGTTCCTTTCCAGTTTGGAAAGTGGTTTGAGATTTCTGATGGACAGGCATTTTCCAGTTGAGAAAATGGTCCAGATCGAATGGTCATTTTCGTAATGAAAATGGTTCAATGGATTGTTGATGTACCATAGACAGTGATTCCACTTATGGATAGTGTGGGGGAATGGTATAGGAAAATATTTATTCTTCACAGTCACTCTCAGTAGTGGTCAAGAAGACTGGTCCACCTCATCAGACAGTCATTATTTTGAAGCTCACAGTTGTGAGCAGTTTCGAAGAATGCTTTGTTTTGGAGGTTGGTGCACGACAATCATTTCCTTAGGAAATGGTCCGTACAGTCATTCCCTAGGGAAAATTCATTCTCTCCAAGTTTCACTTTGTTTAGTGCCGGAGGAATGGCCCAGACAGGTGAATGGTCTAGGTTCAGTAATCGGGAACAGGCATTCCCTGGGGCAGACTCATTCTCTCCAGGTTGCACTTTGTTTAGTGTCGGAAGAATGGCCCACATAGGTGAATGGTCCAAGCTCAAAATTTAGGACAGTTATTCTTCTATTCCCAAGAAGAATAGTCCAGTAACTCATGACTGATGTTTTACCTTCTGAGGGCAGATGCTCTTCCATATCTCACAGATGTGAGTGGAAGAATGGCCCAGATGATTCAGTTTATATCATGACATTTTTTTCTTTCTGTGCAGGTTGATATTAAATGATATGATTGTTATGGAGACTATACGTCTTTGGACAGTATATGTATGCTACTATGGTGGATGTGTTCCACTGGTTGTGACAATATGTCACTGATTAAGTAGTTGTGTGCTACTTGGTATGGTAGTGTACCACTGGATTGTAGTTGTGTACTACTATGGATAGACACAATTGTGTTCTATTGAATGACATTGTTCTGATTGCCATGAAGACTATCAGCTATATGGATAGTCAGTGTGCTTGTGGATTGACATTCTCCCAGTGGAAAATGGTCTAGGATAGTTATTCTTCTAGTACATATGTCCGGATTGGAAGAATAGTCCTTTGTATCCCATGGTGTGGCTTCCAGCATCTGTTGGAACAATTATTATTCTAGGACATATGTACAGATTAGAAGAATGGTTCTTGTATCGCTTTGTGGAGTGAGGGAATTATTCAACATCATGCTTGATTACTTGGATGCAGTATGTCTTTGAGAGATCATGCATTTGATGCTATCATATGATATTGATAGTAATGATGGTGCTCGTGATTTGATCATGAGATAGCCTATGTGGCTATGATGATGCTACTGATTCAATGATATGTTTGTGCTCAAGACCATTTCCTTCAATACCTCCTAAACAGGAGGGAGTGTTGATATTATGGTAGTTGTGGGAGGTATTTAACTCCACGTGTAACCCTGACAAGAATAGAATATTTTGGGAAGCAAGAAGAAATCCTAAATAGTTGGTTAATAACCCTAGAAGACAAGTTGGCTCAAGAGAATGATTTGTATTAAGTTATTAGTCTCCAAGAGAAGAAGTCGACCTAGTTAAGTGACTTGGAGGACTATAAATGGAGGGCGCTTGAGCTCATTTGTAAACACCCCTCATAACTGCATAAGGCAGTGATGCGCAAGTTTGCAGAAGAGTTACAGTTGCAGTTGCTGCAACTAGAAGATTTTGGTTTTGACTTGGACTCTCTCTTGGTTATGGTTTGGACCTTCTGCTTGGCCCCTTTTGGTTATTATTTCTTAGTATGCTATCCCTGGAGAGAGGTGTGCCACCTTGTTTGGATATTAAGCTTAGGGTTTTATTTTGGAATAATTCTTTGTCAAGGTTAAGGTTCTCGGGGGTGGCTATGACTTCCATAAGATCCCTTGTCATAACATTGTTGATTGTCGCTCAAAGAAGACGTTGGTGGCCGAAGTGAAAGCCTCTGAATCAGATGCAAGTTCTAACTCTGAGTCAGAACCAAAAAGGGGAAGATGGATCATTGATGTGGAAACCAATGCCACCGTTGCTACCACCAAGCTCTAGCATGGTGAACCAGATGAGCCAGAATAAGGAGAGTGCCTCTTCCATTCACAGATGTGGGTAAAAGGCACCCCATTGCACTTCATCATTGATAGTGGTAGCCAAAAGAACCTCATCTCAGTAGAGGTTGTCAAGTGATTGGCCCTGCCGACAACGATGCACCCACAACCCTATACCATTGGATGGATCCTCCAAGGAAGCGACCTCCACATCAGCCAACAGTGTCGACTATCATACGACATCAAGCCCTTCAAAGATGAGGTATTGTGTCATGTTGCTCCTCTCGAAGTTTTTGATGTTCTTTTGGGCCAACCTTATTTATGGAAACATCATGTTGTATATGAGTCTAGGCCTCGTAGTGTTATTATTACTTTGAACAGGAAATTGTATAGGATACCCAAGGTTGTTCCACCTCGTGCTATTTCCTTTATCTCTGCTAAGCAATGCAGGAAGGTCATCTCTCAGATGGGGAAGTTTGTCTTCTTCATGATTCGCTCTCAGAATGAGAGAAAAATCACATCCACATCCAGGGTCTCTGCGACTGACCTCTCCACACAGCAGAAGTAAGTATATAAGGTCATGGAAGAATACTCATATATCTTCTCCTTACCTACTGGGGTACCTTTGCACTGTCAGGTCAAGAACCCCATCGATCTGACCCCGGGTGCACCACTGCCCAATGGGCTAGTCTATCGTTTCTCTTTGTTAGAGAATGAGGAGATCAAGCGACAGATCCAAGAATTGCTCCACAAGGCACACATCCATCCCAGCTCATCACCTTGTGGGAGCCCAATCGTGCTAGTACACAAGAAATATGGAACCTGGCGACTTTGCATTGATTATCGAGCTCTGAATAAAATCACAATCAGAAACCGGTACCCAATTCCCCAAATCGAAGACCTCCTTGATCAACTCATGGGGGCCAAATACTTCAGCAAGATTGATCTAAAATCTGGCTACCACCAAGTCCCAATAGAACAGACTGATGTATGGAAGACTGCCTTCAAGTCAAAGGAAGTCCTTTTTGAATGGTTGGTCATGACCTTTGGTCTGACAAATTCTCTAACCACTTTCATGAGGATGATGGACGATATCTTGCGACCATTCACCAATACTTTTGTAGTGGTGTATCTGGATGACATTCTCATTTACAAAAATACTTGGGATGAACACTTGCATCATATTCAGCAGGTTCTTCCCACCCTGCGGCAGCACAAGCTATACACCAACTTGGAAAAATGCTCCTTCGGCATGGACATGGTCCATTACCTAGGCTACATCATTGATCAACATGGCGTACATGTAGATCCATCCAAGATCCAAGTCATCTGTGACTAACCAGCCCCAACCACACTCACTGAGCTTTGGAGCTTCTTAGGCCTTGCCAATTTCTACCGCAGGTTTGTGTTGGGATTCTCCCATATTTCATGGGCCCTCAAAAAAATAACCAGGGGTGGTTGTAAGGAAAACTTTGTGTGGGACTGGCCCCAACAACAAGTGTTCGATGATTTGAATAAGCGCTTATTCTTAGCCCCAGTACTTTCACTACCATACCTACAACAGCCCTTTGACATTGAGACGGATGCTTAAGACTATGTTTTGGGTGCCATTCTCACACAGCACGGCCACCCCGTGGCCTATCATTGTGCAACACTATCAGATGTTGTTCGTAAGTACCCTACTTACGACAAAGAAATGTACTCCATTGTGAAAGCTTGCCGCCAGTGGAGACATTACATTATTTGGAGGGAGACAATCATACACACTGATCATAATCCACTGCAGTTCATGCAGACACAAGGAAAATCGCAGAATGATCTCCATCAAAAGTGGTCCACATACTTGCAGCAATTCCACCTCAACATCAAGTATAAAACAGGAAGCACCAACTGCGTCGTTGATTACCTCAGCAGACCACCAGTCACGACACTCACCATAGTGCTAGACTCATGTGGCCATGAGACCTCTAGATGGCCCCAACTCTATGAGATAGACCCGGACTTCGCCACCACCTACCAAATGTTGGGTGCAAAGGCAGTTGTCGATAATTTCCATCTTTAGGATGGGTTGTTGTGTTGATTGGGAAATATATGTGTTCCATCAAGTGAGTGAGTGAAGTTGATCTGGGAAGCCCACTACAGCTAGGTGGTAGCACACTTCGGCGTCAAAAAGACAGTGGTAATGCTACAAAAACATTTCTATTGGCCAAAACTTCAACAAGAGGTCAGCAAGTATATCAGGTCTTGCACTGCCTACGCTATTTCCAAACCAAGCACTAAAAAACAGGGCCTGTAAACCCCTCTTCCTACTCCTGACAGGCCATGGGAATCCATCTCAATGGACTACATGTCGGGCCTCCCGTCTACCAAGCGGGAAAATGATTGTTTTTTTGTGGTTGTTGATTGCTTTTCTAAGATGGCGATTCTGGTTTCTTGCAAGAAGAGCATCACAGCAGAAACCACTGCCAAGCTCTTGTTTGAATGGGTTTGGTACATTTTGGAATCCAACAAACCATTGTCTCAGATCGGGACAGTTGATTTCTCAACAAATTTTGGTGGAGCCTCTGGTCACTGCTAGACACCAAGCTCACCAAATCCACGGCCTTCCAACCCCATACAGATGGCCAAACCGAGGTTGTAAATTGAATGATCGTGCATATCCTGCGCATGTATAATTCCAAGAATCCTCACACATGGGATGAGAGTCTTCCCTATGTCCAACATAGCTACAACAGAGCCCTGCATAGCTCAACCGACCATAGCCCCTTTCAGGTGAGGTTGGGATTCCAACCATTGGGTCCCATATATGTTTCTCTTCCCCTTGCGGTCACCTCGACTGACCTATCTCCTGCTCCAACTGAGGCTAACAAAGCCACTCGGTTTATTGATAGGATCCAGCACATCCGCTAATATGATCAGGATATCCTACAGAAGTCTAATGATAAGTACAAGTAGTGCCATGATGAACATCGGGTTCCACATAAGTTTTAGGTGGGCGACAAAGTTTGGTTGCACTTGCAGAAAGAATGCCTTACAAGATCCCATCGGAAGCTTTTCCCACTCCGTTATGGGCCGTACACCATCACCAAGGTTGTGGGGGATAATTATTTTGCGCTCAACATTCCTCCTTTCCTTGGCCTACACCCAGTGTTCAACGTGGACCTCCTTCGACCTTATTTCCCACCATTATTGGACACCTCAGACATAGCACAACAACTGACACCAATATATCTCAACCCCAACTACATACAATAGGAATCCAGTGATCAGATTGTGGAAACACGGATCAAGGGAACTCGACAACAAAGGATCCAGCTTTATCGAGTCGTCAAAGTAGGGAAGCTCCTGCACCAAGGCAAGTGGCTCACTCAGGGCCAAAATTAGCAGAAATTTCCTCATCTGATGTGGGAACTCAACGCAATGGAGACCATTTATCCCTAAGGATGGAGGATTGTTCTAGGTGGATATCGGTGGCCAACCACCTTTTCCAGCTAGCTCAAAACAACTTTCTCACAATTTTGATAATTTACTATTTTTAGCAGTTTTTCGGGTCCTGAACTTCTGGATCCGTTTTGAGGCCCTAAATCACGTTTTTGGGGTATGTTGTGGTTGTAGTCCTCGGATAGATCTTTCCAATGGGATATCATATGCCTAAAATGAAGATTGTATGCAAAAGTTACGACCCGGGGAAGTTGATGTACTAACTTACCCAAACGGGGCCCACCTGACTTTTAGCGCTTCTTCTCCTAGGGTTAGGTTTTTGGATGTTTAGGGTTTTTGAAACTCCTATTTATTGTAAAAATGCCTTGATAGCCTCATTGTAATCATCTTCTTGCAAATGAGCGCAACCGTCACATCTCTTCTCAGATATAAGCCGCCACCATTCCACCAAGCTTGTTTTCCGCTGCATTTTACAGTTTCAGCTTATTTCCTTATTGAATAGAAAATCAGTTTTATTGTATCTCTATTATTCTATGTTAAGAATCTGGTAATAATATGTATTAATTTCGTTCTACTCATAAAATCTAGATCAGACAAGTGAGAAACCAACAGTATCTTAACGAGTCTGTGATGAAACAGACTCGACAGAGAATTCGTGCTCTATCGCTTATGGCGCTTAGACATTTTGTAAAGGCTCATTAATAGGTAAAACTGCATATTCAACTCAAACCCTATGAAAATCATAAGCAATTGAATGTGGTACAAAAAAACCAACCCATACCAGCCTTCACAAGTGACAAACTGTTTCATAATTAAAACGAGATTGTGCCATCTAGGTTTTAGAAAAGCAATGGGAATACCCTTTGTACAACAAGTGGATTTGTGGGAAGCCATGAACAAACTAAATTGGATGTACTCTATTTTATAATTCTTAAATCAATTTTCACCTTTCAATGGAAGTCCTATTGCCCTGCTTATTAAATCCTCTGTTATTTCTAACTGTACATCCCTAACCTTGGCCCTAAAACCATCGAAAGTGTGTGAAAAAACCTGTGCAACCTAGAGATTGTAGCCTTCTAACTTATTGAGGAACACATCCCACCCGTGAGCCTTTAGGTCATATAAGGTGTCATCATGGGACAGAAGAGCTTGGCATCCATTCGGCTCAATATGAACCACAGGTTCCATTGCCACTGTGAAAATGATACAACAGATATCACAAGGGATAGGTTTAGGTTTCCAATGGACGAGCAACAATGAGAGGTCTAAGCGGACTGTAATGGCATGAAAAATGCAAATTTTGGGGACTATCATAACTTGAACAAAATATTTAGGGAAAACGAAAGCAAGAGGGCTCGCAAAACTATGAACCATTTCACATGATGAGTGCCAAACCCTCCACAGTACAAAACCCCAATTCGCATAATGAATGATCTCATTAATTCCCAAGCCAACAAAGTGAATTGAAAACGTAGGTGTAGCACGCCTGTGCCAATTGATATGAATGTTGATATGAAAATTGAGCTCATGAAAATTATATCAATTGTTAACCAATGTTTTTGTGCATTCAAACATTTCACAAATTAAATCAACAATAAACTATAGAACCAATGAAACCATGGTACCCATAATACTTAAAGATTTTGATAGTGTATTAATCAATAAGTTCATAAGGCTTGAATTTTAACCATATATGGGTGCCTTCTAAAACGATATTTCTAAGGTAAAAGATATGTAACCAAGACTAAGTTTTATATTTAAATTCATGCTTACAGTGATGAATTTAAAACTAAGAAAATGAAATTGCAAATGAAAAAACTCAAAAAGATAAGCTTGACCAAATCATCGTCTGTAAACTCAGAAACATAAATATTTACAAATGGAAGGTGATGGCAACTACAGAAAGGTATAATATCTTTGTGGAAACTTTGATTGTGATAAGAGTAAAAAATTATTGGTAGCTGCCAACAATAGTGACATACTGGGTGAAGCAGTTATCTCTGCATTAGCAGATAATTCACGTTAGGGTAAATAAGATGAAATGAACTTTTTAGAAATAGTTAACAACAGGTCAAGCATCCTGATCATAACTCAAAAATAACGTAGTTTTAGCATCAGATGTATTTCTGTCTAAAAAATGTAATCCGACATCTAACTTAGATTACGATTGTAGCGATGTTTATGTAGTTGACTTCGATACTGTTGACAGGGCCACTGCTGCCAGGAGGCGTCCATAGCCTCGACAGGGATGTCATTTGACCCACTCTAGTACCTCTATCATGTCCAAGAGTCGTTCATTTATGATATGGGACATCTTTTCACTTTGATCAAATTGAAAAACAAACTTAAGGATCTTCTTAAACCCGGCATTGCTTCGCTGCCAGCAGGCCTGTTCAATACCCCGACGAAGTTGCCTTGGTATCATGCATACATTTACCCACTGCCAACAGACCTATTCAGATTCCCAACGGATTTACATACACTTCCCACACATTACCGTTCTTTCAACCCTCTAGAATTTGTTTATAATTTGCAGAACTTAATAATATTCAAGAGGGCAGGGTGATACTGAAAATCTCATAGTTTGGCATGAAAATTTCGATCAAAATCTATTCTCCTTTTTTATGATGTTCATCATACTTTGGACACTTATATTTCTGTTAGGAAAACATCTCGAGGATGGGAAGGTACAATTGAGTTGTTTTTCTCAAAACAGGGACAGTGTTAGAAGTTTATTAATGACAATCGCGTCTACTTGTAATTTTAATGAGAAACCAAAAACACTGATCAGAATAGAAACTTACTTCTACTGATCTGAGTTTTAGCATTTACTTCTCAAGTACTTGGGCAGTTATCAACTGTTGCTAATGAATAAGAAATTTTTATTCCCTTCCACAAATGTAACGGTGACTCAGACATAATTATTTAGAGAACCAAAATCAAGCAAAATGAAAAGAACCAAAATAAAAAACAGAAAATAAAAAATATTTACAAAAGAGTGGAACAGAAATCATCGGGTGAAATACCTCTTAAGGGCCTAGCCATTCACTTGGAAAGTGTCTGGTTTTCCCTCCAAACTATGCAGACGGAAAGATCTCGGACCCAATTTTTCAGAAATTACAAATGGTCCTAGCCACAGGTTTTGGAACTTGGTATGTCCCCCCTTACCCTCATGGGCTTTGTCCCACTTGAGAACCAGATCTTCGACATCAAAATTCCTATCTGAAGATGAATTTGAATCAAACCATATTTTTACAATTTGTTGGTGCTGATCCAGTTTGTGCTTTGCCTGTGTTCTCACTTCCTCTAGTTTTAATAAGGCATTTATTCTATTTTCTAGAGGAGTACACTCATATTCTTGAACTTTTTGTGACAATTGCAGGGAAGGAAGTAAGACATGCGGGGGGGTAATTGCTTCTCTTCCGTAGATGAGGAAGAAAGGGGAATTACCAACAGAGGCTTTTGGGGTTACCCTATCATCCCAGAGTGCATTATACCGTGCATTGTGCCAGTTCTTGTGATTTTATGAAACTGTCCTTTTAATAATCTTGATTAAAATTTTATTCGTTGATTCTTCTAAGCCATTTCCTTGAGGGTAGTAGCTTGCAGAATAATTCAGTTTAATCCATTTTTATAGAGAAAAAATGTTCATATCAAGGGATGAGAAGTAATAGGTGTTATCAAAAACCAGGCATTCAGGAATGTCGAATCGAATGATGATATGAGAGTTCATAAAAGATACTACCTGACTTGTGTATACCACTTTTAAAGGTACAACTTCAGACCACCTTGTAAAATAGTCTGTTGATGTAAGGATATAATTGTGTATCTATGAAGAAGAGGGATTAATTGGTCCTATGATGTCTAGGCCCCATTACTGAAAAGGTGTATCTACAGTAACCGAATGTAAAGGAAATGTTTCCTTTTTCACCCGTCCTGCAGCCTTCTGGTAGATTATGCATTTACGGGACAATGTATGGGCATATTTAAACAAAGTAGGCCAATAGTACCCAGCTCTTAACACTTTGTGGGCAGTGGTATCTCCACCAAAGTGACCACCGGCTTCACCTGCATGAATTTGAGATAACACTTTTCCTGACTCTTCCTTTTCCAAACAACGCAAAAAAACACCATCAAAGTTCCTTCGAAATAATACATCATTTATTAACTAGAAAGATGTAGATTTAAGCCTAAGTGCTCTTCTATTTTTAGCATCAATATTGCGGGGGGAAGATCCATGTGTCAAATAAAATCTAATGTTATCATACCAAGAATTAGCAGTAGCTTGTGCACAGCTGATCTATTTTTTATTATGTTGATTCATAGTTAAGGTGTTTATTTGAATTTTGTGTTCTTCAACTGAATGAGACACTAGTTTACATGGGACTTGACCTCTAAAAATTTGTGCAGGGGTTAATTCAAGGTCATATTATTGTAGTGACATCATCCAATTTTCCCTTTTCTCACCCAGTTCTATTTGTACTAACAGATTTCTTACAGGTGGGTAAGGAACAATAACCTTGGTTCTGGATTTCAATAGGTAAGACCGGAAGTGTTTCACAGCTTTGAAGACAACATATGCCTGTTGATCTACTGCTAGGTAATTAAGCTCTGCTTTTTTAAAATATGAGCTCATGAAGACAATGGGTATCTCATTGTTTTCAACGTTTTTCTGTGTAAGCACAACAACATAAGATCGGTAAGAAACAAAGGTGTAAAGAGTGAAATCCTGAGAAAAATCGGGACTCATCAAGGAAGGGCCTCTATTATTGCTTTTCTAATTGAATCAAAAGCCTGACTTGCTTGTGATCCCTAATGATACAAAACATCTTTTTTAATTAAATTTTGTAATAGTCTAACCATTTCTGAGAATCTTGGGACAAACCTTCTGACGAAATTAATCTTGCCCAAAAAGGACTACATGGATTTTTTGGAAGAAGGAGGGGGGAGTTTAGTACTAGCTTGGATTCTTTCAGGGTCAATAATAATTCCATCCTTAGAAACTATAAATCTGAGAAGTTTGCCTTGATCTACTGCAAAGACCGATTTCTTAGGGTTGAGAGATATGATGAACTTGCGACATCGTTCTAGGACAACCCTAAGGTGAGACAAGTGATTTTTCTTGTTTTTAGAGAAGACAGTGACATCATCAAGATAGACCATGACTAACTGGTTAATGAGGCCATGGGAAGCAATATCCATTTCTCTCTATAAAGTGGCACCAACATTTATCATTCCAAAGGGCATTTTCATGTAGGCGTAAGTGTCTCATGGGGTACGAAAGGTGGTTTTAAGCTGGTCCAAAGGAAACATAAGGACATGGTTGTATCCCGAAAAACCATCTAGCAGAGATAGTATTTTGAAACCAGACACCCGCTGTAGAATTTGTTCCATTGGAGGAACATAGTAGTTATCTTTATCATATGCTCGGTTTAAGTTATGAAAATCGACACAGAGTCGAATTTCACCACTGTTCTTTCTTACAAGGACTAAATTAGACACCCATTGTGTGTGCCTCACTGGGAAAATTATCTTTGTAGTTAATAATTTCTTTAGTTCCTTTTTAACAGTGGGTTCCAATTTAGGATGCATCTTCCTCAACTTCTGTTGAAAAGGCCGAGTTTGGGATTTCATAGGAATTACATGTTGTATGATGTTGGGGTCAAACGTTTTCAAGCCATCATACGTCCAAGCAAAAACGTCTTTAAATTCTTTAAATAAATTTATAAAAGAGGATATTTCTTTCTCGGAACATCCCTTTCCCAGGTTAATATTTTGAGGATTATCCCTTGTTCCTAAATTAACCATTTTATAGATCAAAGAGGAACTATTAGTTTTACAATTTATTGTCCCTCTAACTTTATCATGCAAGTCATAAAATTTCTCTAGTCTTACAACAAATTTGGGGATAGATTTTACCATCTCGGATGTCGATTTAGGAGAACGGGGATCAGATATTACCATGAAGTTTTGGAGGTTCTCATCATGAGTGCCTTCATCAATGACTGCACCTTGGAAGATGTCTTCCATGTGCAGAAAAATCATGATCATTTGGTCGTCATTGAATACCCTCCAATTTGTGATGTTATCCGGAATCGACGGCCTGAACAACAGTTCAATTGAAAACGCATTAGGGGAAAGACCTTCAGCGGACAATATTTTAGAAGCAACATTGGCCAATAAATTAGCTTCTGAATTACTCAATCTGGGAATGGAATTTATGTTAAATGCTGAAAATTTATGCATCAAACTCCATACCTCGATTTGGTAGCTTTTCAGATGTGGTGATAAGCAATGTATGGTGTTTCTTACTTGCTTAACCACGATTTTTGAATCATAGAATACTATCAAATTTTGCACGTCCATATCCAGTGCTTTCCTAAGTCCCTGTAGTAGTGCTTCGTACTCGGACATGTTGTTAGTACATTCAAACTCTAACCTGCAATTAATAAAAGTCGTATTAACTATAGGATCGATGAGTACATAGCCAACACCTAATCCTTCTTTGTATTTGGATCCGTCAAAGTATAAGGACTATATTTGTGCATCGTCGGGAGTACTTGGCATACTTGGAAACGTTGGTGTCTGAGTATAGGTTGTAACTTCAGATTGTTGCCCAGGATCAATGATAGAAGAAATTTTGGTCATGAAATTACCAAAGGTATTCATTCCCTGTGTTTCAAATGAATTTGTAGATGTACAAAATGATCATTTGTATCATTCAGATATGTTACAGTATTCTTGAGATAACGTTCTTTGTTTATCCTGATTTTTTTGGGCTATCCATTTTCAGGCAGCCACAAGTGAGACCAATCTATGGAAAAGTAACTGTGTAGTTGTTCTGACCAATCCCTGCTTAAAAATAGGCCATAAACTTTAGGGATATCAATAATGATAATATCAATTATCTAATGAACTTTAGGATTGGATGATATTCTAATCAGCACATTCTTAAGCTCACCAATTACTTTAACGTTTGTTCGATCTAGCTGAATGATTTTGAGATCAGAAGGTTTAACTTCTTCATTAATTTTTTTTCATACATATAGAGGAATTACACTTGATGATGCACTAGAATCGACCATACAATTATGTACATTCCTATTAAAAATTTCAAAGGTTAACAAAAAAGGGGGGACATTTTTCTGAGTGTTAACAACAAAATTCTGCTGATTTTTTGTTGTTTTCCCTAAAACAGTTTTATCTACATTTGCTATAGTTTTTTCTGCTAAGTCCCTTTTGTATGGAGGTTCAAATGTTTTTTTAGTTGGGACATTTTTAGATGTAGTTGAATCAATTTCTATTGATTTTTTGCTTCTAGAATGGTTTTTACTATTTTCAGCAATGCTTTGAAGCATTTTCTGCAAAATAAGGGGAAATTTCAATAGTTCAAAAACATAAATATTAGCCCTCAAATTTTTCAGATATTCAATTAAATCGTATTCCAAAACTGGGGTTGTTAAGCTTTGTTTAATTTCAGTTTTCTTTTACTGTTTCGAAAACACAATTTTACTCACTTCAGAAGGGGTTTTGTTTTGCGTTTTGCTTCTTGTGTTGTAGGGGTGGACAATTTTGAAATTCGCTTGGAAGATGTTGTCCGACAAGTGACCAAAAACAGGGGGAGATGAATCCTCCTCTTTTGGTACCTCTTCCTCAACTGCATCGTCTGAATTTTCAGGAGGAACAGAAGCATAATTATCATGTGCTTCTAAGATAGTTTGCAAAGCATACTGTAAAATTTTGAAATTTAGACCTTCTGTGGTAGGGTTTGGCCGGCTGGGAGGGAAAGGATTTATGAAAAGAGGTTTGAAACTTCCTTTGATTTTGGATTCCTCCTCGGCTTATCTTTTCAAGTCAACGACCTGATTGGAAAATTTTTGGAAAGCTTTCTGCAAGCTCTCTAAGTCTAAAGTTTCTTGTTAATTTTTAGTTTGAGGAGGCCTAATGAGAATTTCTATTTTCCTTTTGGAGGACGAGGATGTTTCAGCTTCACTATTAAGATTATCTTTTAAGCTCAATATATCTTTCTCAATTTGACTTGCCTCCTCAAAGGCTTCTAACAAAGTGCTTTTCTCGGACCTTTTAACCCATATGGCTATGTTATTGTGCAAGGCTTTAACATAATATGAAACAATTAAACTTTTTGCAGGCATCGAATTAGCAGGGATTTTATTCTTTAATGTCAAAAATATTTGGTTAAAGTCCTTTACTTTTTCCTTAGGGTTCATTTTTAAGCTGGAGAGTTCCATAACCAAGACTTCTGGAGATTTATCATCTCCAAAGTTTTCCAAGAAACAAGTTTTGAACTTGTCCCAAGAGACGATTTTCTGGGTTGTTGAGAAAAATACCATGTGGAGGCATTTCCCTCAAAAGTATAAGGAAATAATCTGCATACTACATCCTCCTGTTCAACATTTCAAAGTCTAATGGCCAACATGAATTTCTTGATGTGATTCTTAGTGGATTGATTTGAATCTGGATCGAATTTAGGCATCCATTTCTCCAGATGCTTAGGTAATGGGTGTTGGGGTCCAGGTACAGCCACAACATCTTGATCGAGCCAAGTTCTGAAAGGATTATTTTGGTTTTCCATGGGAGTTGGTGGTATCGAAGGATGATATGGTTCTGATGAAGAGTTTCCTTCTGTCTGAATACTCTCCTCCTGAAGAGGATGGATAAGAATCAGGTGGAGATGGTAGAATATTGGATCCTCCTGTTCCAGGGATGAGTGTTTCAGTAGGATTGGTAGTATTTCCACCTAAAGGGTTTTCAGGAAGACTAGTGCCTTGAAGTTGTTCTTGTATATATGTGAAATCAAGGGGTTGATTAAGTGGCCTACCAGGTTGTCTAATACGGGCTAAGGTACTATGAGTTCTTATGAGTGACTGACGAACAATTTCTTGGACGTCGACCCTTTGAGGAACTAGTGTCACCGGTTCAACAGGAATATCAAGGTTATCATTTGAGGTAGTTGTTGTTTCAAGTGTAACTTTATTGTCTGAGCAACTATGTGTTACGACAGGAGTACAAGTGTGTGGGGGAGGAGTCTTGTGACCTCCATGTGCCATCAATTAAATTCAGGCCCACCTTCTAGTGCCATTTGTTGACTGGTGTAATTGATACACCGTCAACTGGAAGGTCAAATCTAGACTGGGGTTGTCTAAATAACCTAAGTCATTTGGGATGAAATGACCTGGAAAATTTAATGGCTCTGTTAGCCAACTAAAGTCCTAAAAATAACAAAAGAAAGGAAACTAATATTAAAAGATATAATACTAAGGATATAAATTTAATAATTTCAAATATCACAAAAGGAAGATGACTATGTGCATATGATTATAAACAATGTATATACAATTTTGCGAGATTTACTAGATATCTTGTGAAATAGATGTTTTTGAAAATGTTTATGAAGTAGATAAAAAAATCACATATATTTTATATTTTCTGTTTAATATTTAAAATCTAAAGAACTGAAGAATACTGATCAAACAGAATTGAAACAGGAATAGATAAAAATTCAAAGCTAATTCAAATTGTTCCTATTTCGTTGATAAATAGTCTAACTAAAAAACATTTGAATAGACTAACCTGTAATTGATCAATCAAAATGATTTTATGTCTCTGCACAATTCAAGCTCCTAGCTATCCTTCCTATGAGGAAAACTTGTAATAGGATGGTGCTAACACTACCAGAACAAACTCAAAGGTGTTTTGGAACAAGAATATAACAACAAACTAGTAAATATACAGATCTGGTGATCTCATAATGATGAATGCTTATAATCATAGAAACTTAATACAAAGCATTCATGTAATACATCATCCAATATCCAACATAAATCCACGACATTTAAATGAAATATTGATCACAAATATATTACAGGACAACAAATTATAGATAGAATTAAAGAGCTGAATAATATGAAATATCATACAATGATAAGACTAAAGTTGTATAAATGTATTAACATTCCATAAGATAAATGAAAAACATAATGGGTAAGAGCCACACTGTTCTAAAGCCAAAGGGTGAACAACTTCTCCATATCAGTCTTGAAAGTCATATGTCCATAATGTGTCCAAACAAAAAGATCCATTCACTACTAAGAGTGAACAATATTTAAACTATTTCAGGATTCAAATGCTCTTATCATACAAGATAGAGTTGAATCCACAAAAACTAGATAATATTACAAAAATAGTGAAAATAGTAACCACTCTGTTGACGGGCGAGAATGAACGCTCGTCAACTAGAGGAGTGAATCTGGTCTGGGGTTGTCTAAATAACCCAAGCCGTTTGGATTAATCTACTCTGACGGGTTTAGCGACTCCGTTGGTCGATCTAAGTCCTAGGAAAGTAAAAAAAACTATCTAAAGAAACTAACTAAGTGAAAAACAGTTGTTGTAAACTATTAACAAGTCTAATATATATTCACAGTTCACTAATTAATATTTATACAACAGTAATCCTACTTATTAAATGTACAGTGTATTGATATGATTGAATCTTTGTTATCTATACAGTATTCACAAAATGCAAATTTTGATCGAAATCTGCAAAATCATATATGAATTGTCTTATGACAGCGAAGCTAGTATTTTTTGATTTTTATAACTTTTATGAAACAGAAATAGAATGACAACTATCTAACTAAGAAATAAAAATGACAATATGTACTGTATATCTAAACTACAGAGAATTCTTATATTAATTAAACTACTAAAATGAAAATAGCAAACTGACCCGAAATTATCATCTCCTACTCGTCCTGTACATAGCATCTGCGTTCACTGTTTGATGAGGCCAACTCGCACCAGATTTTCCAATACTTCGCGTAAACACGAAGCAACAACGCTTTTGAATGCTGACGACAGAACATGTAAAGGATGTAGCAACAACAATTTTATAATTTACAAATGATTACATTAAGATAAATCTCACTGCAAAGATTTGTATATAACTGCTCATTTAACAAAGAAGATTAACCTTATGTTCATTAAATTGAAACAGGATAATTATTGTACGTAAAATGAGAGACATCAAATATGGACACTATTTAAATCCCATCACATCAACCTGTAACAAATTATGATATCTAAAGTAGTCAAAAATTTGATTACAAATTGAAATGAACAAAAACTTGAACAAAAGTATGATATATTGAAGCTAAAGCCGCACAAACATCCATTTTCATTCGAGTCTGAATAATCACCAATCCATAGTCTCTGCTCCCAAGCAGAGATGATCATTTTTTACAAAAATAATACATATATAATGGCCACAGGATCAAAACATTCCCTGTGGAAATTATCAAATCTGTTCCAAAAATCGTGGGAAATACAATCTCCCAAATTCCCATTGTTATCCAAAACTAATAGCCTAATCTAAAACCATGTAAATAAATAGCATGTTCAGAGATGCCACTAGTGATCCAATCTCCTTTAGAATTCATGTGTACCTGAAAATGCACAAAAATACATGATTTCAGATTGCATTTTAGTTAAAAAATCAACAAATTCAAATTTTAGTAACTAGCTTACAGAATCTCACGATTCTGTAGCTAGTTATTATTATAAATAGAATCATGTTTTATTAACTCAATCAAAACAGAAATGGATGTGATTTGAGCCAACAAATCCTATATGCTAATTCAACAAAAACAAAATCATTTTAAGATCACTCTTGAAATACCATACCTCGGTTTCAGGGATTCGATTTGATCAAGCTGTTTTTGAATTGACAATGGCAGTGGTCGCCTCCACGTTTTTAAAGACAACAGAGCCTGTGGATGTATAACTTGCTAACAGACTGCTTGAAAATCCTTTGGATTGATCAAGGGTTCACAGAAGGCTGAGGCACAAGGCTGGACGGGTGAGAGTGGTTCTAAGGCACAGGCCAGGAGAAGCCACAAATGTTTCAACACTTGCAATCAGATCAAAACGCACCTTTTAGCCACAGAGAAAATCTGATATTTTGACCTCTAAAGGACGAGATATATCTCTGTAATGACCCAATTTCTGAGGAAACTGCCCTTTATGAAGGTAAAAGGGCTCATTTTGGTTCTGGGTTTTCAAGGGTTTGATCTAATTCAAAACCGTTTTCCTAGAATCGCTCACACAAAAACGTGTCTCTGGGAGGCAATTACGGTGTTAGCCTAAGAAGGCTTCTCTGGCATTATCAAATAATAACAAATTATGTACACCATTGGGTTCGATTTTCACTACAGGAGCCATATCTAATAGCACAAAATCAACAGGGTAATTGACGAGAGGGTTTGACAGGGTAGACACAACACCATTTTCCCGAAGCTTCCCCAACACAAAGCAAAGGCAACCCAAAATGAAAAACAAAGCTTTAATGCTTATGCGTGCGAGGATGGTGGATTAGTTCGAGGCCATGCAAACAAATCATATCTAGCTATACTTGGAATGACACCTCGGCACATAAAAATCATAACCATTGAAAACCATGATATACATATCCAAAAATCGATCCGAATGTTAAATAAACAATGGCAATTACACGATTTAAAAGAAACACCAATATGTCGAATAAACCATTGCATCAACGATTTTGTCAAAGACACCAATATGTCAAATAACCATTGCATCAACGACTTTATAAATCGAAACCATATTAACAATAGTCAAATGCAAAGTGAGTGGTGGTTTGGTACATATGAAATCAAGGTGTGTTTGAGACCAAGGAGTAGTAACCAGGTTCAAGTAGGTTCATGATAAACCAAATGATCATTAATCCTTTGATGTAATCAACTTGAATTCTAACTGTGGGTTTTCATGCTTGCAGTCGTGAAAACGAAAACGAGAAGCATGCATGCGAAAAGCGAAGAATGATGATGTCATTTAAACAGTTACGACGATTGATGAGGGTTTAAAAACCTTGTGTGGGTAGCTTGTAAAGAAAATATAGAGATTAATATGGCTCCCAACAATGGCGACACACTAGTAGAAGCAGTTATCTCTACCAAACGAACAAGTCCAGATTAGGATAATGAGAAAAACTCCAACTCGAAACAACCAGAAAACTGTTTGAACATCATTATCAATCATAAAAAAATTCTAGTTTCAGATTGCTTGTTATTTTAAAAGATGAAGACTGATGGCAATCTTAACAAAAGCAAGTCACGATATTAAGGTTAAAATCTCCAATACTGTTGACAGAGCCATTGTTGCCAGCAGGTGTCCATAGCCTCGACAGGGGTGCCATTTAACCCACTCCAATATATGTATCCTGCCAAGAATTTTTAGATGAGAATGAAGGACATTTAAGGTCAAAGATTCCATATCTAATAATTTTCATGTACCTAACATTGCTTCGCTGCCAGCGGGCCTGCTCAGTACCCCGGCGAAGTTTTCTTGGTGTCATGCATGCATTTACCCGCTGCCAGCAGACCTGTTCAGTATATCGGCGGGTTTGCAAGCATTTCCCACAGCTCTCTGAAGATTTATTTAGTTTTAAAGATATTTAATTGAGCGGGGTGATGCTGAAAATCCTGATATTTTGGACATATTTTAATAAATTATAGACCTTCAGAGAATTTTTTAACTGTCCTTCATTAAGATCTAGAGATGGTTTATTGATAAACCGACCTTCAAAGGCAGGGAGACATCTTCTGAGTTGTTCTCTTAAGGAACAGGGACAGCGTAAGAAGAATTTTTTATGGATGGTCGTGAAAAGATTCAGTTACAGATTGAAATCAAGAAACGCTTTTCAAACAACAAGCTTTCTTTAGCATGGCTGCGAACTTCAGAAAAATATCATAATTGATGTTTTAACAATCTTCAGTAGTCATTTCAGAGGAGAAATTTTTCTGTTTTCTTTTTCTGAAACAGTTTATGGTGCAGGTATGTGTGTTTCAAAATAAAAACTGGTAAGCATAAATGGAAACAAAACACACCAGTGAAGAAAAATTGGAAAGCAAAGAAATCCAAACAAAAAAATATGTACAGAAGGTGCATCTGAAAACCTCATGCAACAAATCCCTTGGGAGACTAAAAGAAAGTAAAAAAAAAATCATGTTTGATGTGAAAGCAGTCCTACTCATGGTACCTTGGGTCAGGGTTGATTTAGATTTATTTATCTCTTTACTTTTCATTTAAGATTTTCATGACGATACTGCGCTTTTTGAAAATAAATATTCAACTAAAAGCAAAGAGAAAAAGATCAAGCAGACTTCCCTGCCAAAAGTCGTATTATGGTTCTCGTGGTGCACCCACTTGCGTTCATGACTGCATTATTACAAAGAGAAATAGTGAGAAATAAAACTGAAAGAAAACCTATTCCTAAACCTACCCTAACTATTAAACAAATCAGGATACTACGTGAAGTCATGTTTCCAATGTAGCCATCGGAGTAACTCTAATCTTGCAATGGAAACAAGATCAAGCATTACTAATAAGAATGGTAACAGAAACATATCACATTTACCTTCATAATAATCATCTAAAAATGAAGTAAGCATGATCTTACCATTTCCTTGGATATTCTTGTTGTATGAATCCTCCAGCCATTGCACAATCTTGTCATGATAAGGGTCATAATGGCATGGGCGAGTGTAAGTAGGTTTGAAAAACTTGTCAAGATTATGAGGAAATGAAATAACCATCAGCCAAGGCTGAAATGCCCCATCCTCCTGACAATTCTCTAAGTTTTCATTAATTTCTTCACA
>ML850266.1:21812-32116 GCA_009831015.1 Picea engelmannii
TAAACTGTGTAAAATCATCTCGCAACATGTCCTTTTCCCATGTGAGTGATGAAAGTGAACAAGCGTCAAATCTGGTTTTATCAATGTTATGCTCAGAATTAATTTCACCAAAATTTAGAATATTGAAAAGATATGATTGTGGCCGAAAAGAGTAGGATGTTGTAGGTAAGGTGTCAAGTCCAACAGAGTCTAGGAAGAGATCGGGATATAAAGAATAAAAGGAATCATACATAAGCACATGAAAAGAAACTCTTGAATTAACAATGGTATTCTCAAGAGATTTCTCTTCACCTTCTTTAAAACCCTTACTCTGTTTTGGTGATGGATACCTCAACATGATATGATCATCTGGATTTTCCTTTTGTGTGATAGACAATTCAAATTTATGTGACAAACATCTAGTCTTTCATGTGAACAAAGTGCATTTAGAGGATGGAGGTTTAAGGTTTCTTCTTCTAGTTTCATATCTTCTTCTCTAATCATTTTCATAGGAGTACTAGAACATTCAATATGATTTTCGTCGCTCAAGTGTTCTTCAATCGCTGATTTTAAATATTGATTAGAGCATGAGTTACAAGAATGAGGGTATTCACCTTGAGCCAGAAACGAATCTTCTTCCATACTGGTTGTAGACTGAAAATACAATGATTCAAAGGAAAAACCAATTTGGTTGTCAATAAGAACCTGGTCAATAGATTCTACCTCCCTAGCTTGTTCAACATTGTCGGAAGGATTCTTCTCTTCTTGCGAAGAGAATTGTTCTTGCAGTTGAGTGATAGGATTTGCAATTAGTTCTTCGTTCGTGCTTGAATATGACTAGATGGAAGGGATGGAAGCATCATAGAAGATATTTAGTGCAAATGACATGTCATCGAGATTAAATTTACAGAGGATATGATAAACTCTTTTCAAAAAGTCTTCTGAAGATGAATCGTCGTTGATTAGCGAAGTATGAAATTCTTCACATAATTGATCGAAATCATAAATTTCAAAAGAATCTAGAAACTCATCTACAAATTGAAACCAATCAAAAATGTGACATGCTGGAAAGGATTCAAATCAATGTTTAATCCGACCTCTAAAAGTAAAAGCAAAAAGTCTGCATAAAACTCTTAAATCTGAGATGTCATGTTTGATGCATTTGCACCAAAACTTGTTAAGGTGCTCTTTAGCAAATATATTGCCTCCACCATCAAAGGTGAGTTTGGACAAGCGAGAGACTGTCTCGTTGGGAACATTGGGTAATCTGAAGTTGAAATCATGTTCCAACACAGTGATTTGGGGAGCCATGGGGAAATTGAATACATTTAAAAATAAATGCTCCTACAAGGCCATCTTGTCAGTTGGCCCTCCTTCTAGCGCCATTTGTTGATGGGCGAAAATGAACACTCGTCAACTAGAGGAGTGAATCTGGTCCGGGGTTTTCTAAATAACCCAAGCTGTTTGGATTAGTCCACTCCGACAGGTTTAGCGGCTCCGTTGGCCGATCTAAGTCCTAGGAAAGTAAAAAAACTGTCTAAAGAAACTAACTAAGTGAAAAAACAATTGTTGCAAACTATTAACAAGTCTAATATGTATTCACAGTTCGCTAATTAATATTTATAGAACAGTAACCCTACTTATTAAATGTACAGTGTATTGATATGATTAAATCTCTGTTATCTATACAATATTCACAAAATGCAAATTTTGATCGAAATCTGCAAAATCATATATGAATTGTCTTATGACAGCGAAGCTAGTATTTTTTGATTTTTATAACTTTTATGAAATAGAAATAAAATGACAATTATCTAACTAAGCAATAAAAATGACAATCTGTACTGTATATCTAAACTACAGAGAATTCTTATATTAATTAAACTACTAAAATGAAAATAGCAAACTGACCCGAAATTGTCATCTCCTACTCGTCCTGTACATAGCATCTGCGTTCACTGTTTGATGAGGCCAACTCGCACCAGATTTTCCAATACTTCGCGTAAACACGAAGCAACAACGCTTTTGAATGCTGACGACAGAACATGTAAAGGATGTAGCAACAACAATTTTATAATTTACAAATGATTACATTAAGATAAATCTCACTGCAAAGATTTGTATATAACTGCTCATTTAACAAAGAAGATTAACCTTATGTTCATTAAATTGAAACAGGATAATTGTTGTACGTAAAATGAGAGACATCAAATATGGACACTATTTAAATCCCATCACATCAACCTGTAACAAATTATGATATTTAAAGTAGTCAAAAATTTAATTACAAATTGAAATGAACAAAAACTTGAACAAAAGTATGATATATTGAAGTTAAAGTCGTACAAACATCCACTTTCATTCGAGTCTGAATAATCACCAATCCATAGTCTCTACTCCCAAGAAGCGATGATCCATGTTTACAAAAATAATACATATATAAAGGCCAGAGGATCAAAACATTCCCTGTGGAAATTATCAAATATGTTCCAAAAATTGTGGGAAATACAATCTCCCAAATTCCCATTGTTATCCAAAACTAATAGCCTAATCTAAAACCATGTAAAGAAATAGAATGTTCAGAGATGCCACTAGTGATCCAATCTCCTTCAGAATTCGTGTGTACCTGAAAACGCACAAAAATACATGATTTCAGATTGCATTTTAGTTAAAAAATCAACAAATTCGAATTTTAGTAACTAGCTTACAGAATCTCACGATTTTGTAGCTAGTTATTATTATAAACAGAATCGTGTTGTATTCATTCAATCAAAACAGAAATGGATGCGATTTGAGCCAAAAAATCCTATATGCTAATTCAACACAAACAAATCATTTTAAGATCACTCTTGAAATACCATACCTCGGTTTCAGGGATTCGATTTGATCAAGCTATTTTTGAATTGACAAAGGCAGTGGCCGCCTCCACGTTTTTAAGGACAACAGAGACTGTGGATGTATAACTTGCTAACAGACTGCTTGAAAATCCTTTGGATTGATCAAGGGTTCACATAAGGCTGAGGAACAAGTCTGGATGGGTGAGAGGGGTTATGAGGCACAAGCTAGGAGAAGCCACAAATGTTTCAACACTTGCAACCAAATCAAAACGCACCTTTCAGCCACAGAGAAAATCTAATATTTTGACCTCTAAAGGACGAGATATATCTCTGTAATGACCCAATTTCTGAGGAAACCTCCCTAGACAAAGGTAAAAGGGCTCATTTCGGTTCTGGGTTTTCAAGGGTTTGATCTAATTCAAAACCGTTTGCCCAGAATCGCTCATGCAAAAACGTGTCTCTGGGAGGCAATTACGGGGTTAGCCTAAGAAGTCTTCTCTGGAATTATCAAATAATAACAAAGTCTGGACACCATTGGGTTCGATTCGCACTACAGGAGCCATAGCTAATAGCACAAAATCAACAGGATAATCGGCGAGAGGGTTTGACAGGGTAGACACAGCACCATTTTCCCAAAGCTTCCCCAACACAAAGCAAAGGAAACCCGAAATGCAAAACAGAGCATTAATGCTTATGCGTGCGAGGATGGTGGATTAGTTCGAGGCCATGCAAACAAATCATATCTGGATGTACTTGGAATGACACCTTGGTACATGAAAATCATAACTATTGAAAACCATGATATACATATCCAAAAATCGATCTGAATGTTAAATAAACAATGGCAATTGCACGATTTAAAAGAAACACCAATATGTCAAATAAACCATTGCATCAATGATTTCGTCAAAGACACCAATATGTCAAATAACCATTGCATCAACGAATTTATAAATCGAAACCATATTAACAATAGTCAAATGCAAAGTGAGTGGTGGTTTGGTACATATGAAATCAAGGTGTGTTTGAGACCAAGGAGTAGTAACCAGGTTCAAGTAGGTTCATGATAAACCAAATGATCATTAATCCTTTGATGTAATCAACATGAATTCTAATTGTGGGTTTTCACGCTTGCAGTCGTGAAAACAAAAATGAGAAGCAGGCATGCGAAAAGCGAAGAATGATGATGTCATTTAAACAGTTGCGACGATTGATGAAGGTTTAAAAACCTTGTGTAGGCAGCTTGTAAAGAAAAAGATAGAGATTAATATGGTTTCCAACACACTCATGCATGAGTTAGTTTGTCAAAAATAAACCAAAGTTTTATAAACATAAAAAGGCAGAAACTACTGAATATTTGAGCGTATGATTCAAAGTGTTTGCTCCATGAAATCAGCATCATAATCTTCCATTTCCTATAGATACAAAAATTGATTTAATATTCAGATAACAATACTAATTATTATTCAAAAGAGACTAGCTACAGAATCATAAATTTTTTAGCTAGTCTTATTATTAGCAAAAGAAATCAAATCAAATCTCCTTGTTTTGATTATTCATAACAGAATCAAGTAAAATCAAAACAAAATCATTTTACCATTAGAAATTAGAAAAAGAAGGATCTAACAGTTCGTAATTTATAATGGCTTTGAAACTGGTTGTATTTTTTATTATAATATTCTGGTCTTCTTGAATATTTTGTTTTCCCTCTCTGTGTGTGCCTTCAAGTCAAAGTTGTCTCGTTCCAATAGGGCATTTCGAGTAGCCAAGCGTTTTACTTGAGCCTGTAAGAGAGGAATATCTCTATAATAACACGTTATCCAGTCTAGGCAGTTGTCATAGTGCACTAGGGTAATTGAAGACCGACGTGGAATACAATCGACAATGGGTACTTCATTTTTACCTGTGTCTTGTTCCAGGTCCTGACCAATACCTGAAAAACCTTCTTCACCCTTGAGAAACGGGGGTAAATTAGACACGAAGTCATACTTTTCAACCTGGGCAACAACCTCTTTCCTAGAACATTGATTTTCTGGGTCTTCACGAGCCAAGAAATCATTTATCTCTCGATCTGAACACTAGTCATTGATCTCGATCGAGCTCAGATGATCACTCTTTCGATTTCTTAATTTTCTAGAAATTAAACGACTAGCCTTCTTATTCTTAAAATTTAAATCCGAGCACTGTTGTTTCTTTCCCTTACGGAAATTCTTCCCAACAGGTTCATCATTATTGTTCAAATTATATTCGTTCATAGGAACAGGGTGATATTTCTCTTTTAATTCGGTAATTACTTGTTCCAAATATATTCTAGGTGAAAATCTACATGGTAATTCCTTATCCATAGAGGTTTCATTAACAATAGAAGCTGGTTCATTGAATTCGGAGCCACCAATCAAATTGAAGACCCAAATTTCGATCAATGGTCTGTCCAAACTGGGGTTTACAATTAAATGAGGGTTGACTGTATCGTCAACTTGGGTGAAGCCATTTCGGATCAGGAAACCCTCCCAATTATCATTGTTTTGCGACAGGTGAGAAACCAACGGGATCTTAACGAGTCTGTGATGAAACAAACTCGACAGAGAATTCGTGCTTTGTCGCTTATAATGCTTAGACATTTTGTAAAGGATCATTAATAGGTAAAATGACATATTCAACTCAAACCCTATGAAAATCATAAGCAATCGAATGTGGTATAGAAAAACCAACCCATAATGACCTTCACAAGTGACAAATTGTTTCATAATTAAAACAAGATTGTGCCATATAGGTTTTAGAAAAGCAATGGGAATACCTTTTGTATAGAAAGTGGATTTGTGGGAAGCCATGAATAAACTCCATGGGACGTCCTCTATTTTAGCATTCTTAAACCACTTTTCACCTTTCAATGGAAGTCATGTTTCCCTACTTATGAAATCCTATGTTATTTCTAACTGTACATCCCCGACCTTGCCCCTAAAATCGTCAAAAGTGTGTGCAAAATCCTATGCAACATGGAGATTGTAGCCTTCTAACTTCTTGAGGAACACATCCCACCTGTGGGCCTTCAGGTTTTCTATGGAATCATCATGGGACATAAGATCTTGGCATATGTTTGGCTTAATACGAACCACGGGTGCCATTGCCACTGTCAAAAGGATACAACAGATATCACAAGGGATAGGTTTAGGTTTCCAATGGACAAGCAACAGAGAGAGGTCTAAGAGGACTGTAATGGCACAAAAAATGAAAATTTTGGGGACTATCATAACTTGGATAGAAGATTTAGGGAAAACTAAAACCAAAGGGCTCTCAAAACTACGAACCATTTCACACGATGAGTGTCAAACCCTCCATAGTACAAAACCCCAATTCGAATAATGAATGATCTCATTAATGCTCAATCCAACAAAGTGAATTGAAAACATAGGTACAACACGCCTGTACCAATTGATATGAATGTTGATATGACAATTGAACTCATGAAAACTATATCAACTATTAACCAACATTTTTGTGCATTCAAACATTTCACAAATTAAATCAACAATAAATTATAGAACCAATGAAATCACGGTACCCATAATACATAAAGATTTCAATAGTGTATTAATCAATAAGTTCATAAGGCTTGAGTTTTAACCATATATGGGTTCCTTCTAAAACGATATTTCTAAGGTAAAAGATATGTAACCATGACTAATTTTTATATTTAAATTCATGCTTACAGTCATGAATTTAAAACAAAACAAATGAAATTGCAAATGAAAAAACTCAAAAATATAAGCTTAACCAAATCATCATCTGTAAACTCATAAACATAAATATTTACAAATGGAAGGTGATGGAAGCTATAGAAAGGTATAATCTCTTTGTGGGAGCTTTGATTGTGATAAGAATCGAAAATTATTGGTAGCTGCCAACAAGGTCCACTCCTTAGGTGTGCTCCCAAGTTGTGTTTCCCTTTCCCAAATGAAACACAAGTATTTTTCATTCATCGCAAGGGAAGAAGGGTGTGTTCCCCCTTGGTATCACACGTCATCATCATACCCCAAGGTGCTCCTTCTCACACCTAAATGACAAGTTCTTACCCAACGGATTGCTTCCTTCTTTGTGCTATTCATTCGTCCTATCGCCGAAATAATCCCAATGAGCATGCACACTCATGGGTGTCATGAAATTCCTTACATCCTCCCCCTCTAAATGCATCGGCATCCCAGTATCTTCTGCACCACTTGTGATCCATAGTTACCTCTGTCAAAATATTGAATCATTTCCTCATATTTCCACAAGGACTCATATCTCTCCCAATCATCCTCTTCGTCGAGTTTTTCCTTACAATGGAAAAAGTACTCATGCACTTGACCTCCACCCCATCCCAATATGAAATTCACCAAAATATTCTCTACCTCCAACTTTGGCTTATCTACTGATACGGAAAGATCTTTTAACGACAATGGTTGAGTTTTAAAACATGAGTTAAATTACCATTTAGGAATTGAATGAAAGATGAAGAATTAATGAAGAAACATGGCATCCATATAAACATATACGTATATGTAAATAAGAATAAAACAATAGCAAACCATAACAAGAGAAGTTGATAATGGAGTTTGGCAATCTCGCCTACGTCTCCAGGCCTTTGTCTCAATGGGTGAGGCATTCTTACTTATGTTCAAATATTTACAAGTACATCATAACAGTGACAAAAGGATTCCAATATGATCTGGTCGTGTTCTACCAGATCTCAAGAACCCAACAAAATTGACGGCACTGAAAACGGATGAACGGAGCTCCCAGAAATGGCCCACAAAGGTGCTCTCCTCTATGGCTTCCCTGCATGAAAATGGCTTTGGCTTGGAAATTCTTCAACATTTACCTGTTTTGAACCTCCTTCCATGGCTTCAAGAACCTATGTTTTAAATAGTCTTGAAGTGAGTAACAAATTCCCAACTTCTCCAAAAGATCTGGCCTCAAAAAGGGCCCAAGATCCTCCAGAAATGGACTAAATCCATCCAAAAATGCTGAAAAATCCATAAAAATCATGATATATAGTTTCAAACCCACTAGTTGGGAAACTTTAAGGGTGAAACCCCTTTTTCTTGGGCTCCTAGTCACATGGGCGCCTCCATGTGGCCTAACGCAAGGTTGTTGGTGCATTGGGGCCTTATTCGTTGGCCTCTGGTCTTGTGCAGTGGTCATATGGCCCTGTCATGTTCCCTCCATACGCTAATACAGTTATAGCCCCAAGTTGTTATCCCCATGTCTAGCGCCTTGGTCAACGGGCTAGCCTGACCGACTGGGTGCTAACCCCAAACTTCCGTGCTAAGGGTGGACCAACGATCATATGAGTGTGGTCATGTGATAGTTCATCAGGGCTAGTTCATATGTAATAACTGCACCATAACTTTTGGAAGGTCTGGGTCATATGGTATATGCCTGTGACTTGGGTTATACCCATAGAAAATGTGCACGCCAATGTATATAGGCCTAGTCCCATGGTAAGGTCATGGTAAGGTCCCTTGCAAGTCCGTCGGGGCTGGGCCTAGGCCCCAACCCTTTTTGTCTACCAACCAAACTGCATTCAAACTTAAATATATATGGTGCAGTATAGAGGTAAGATCCACCATGTAGACGGGCTAGTAGCCCGACCTACGTGAAGACTTTGGTGCCCATGGAGGTCACAGGTTCGACCCCCATGGACCCTCCATAATTTTTCCCAAACAAACAATAAACCGACTAATGAATGGGTTCCACGTGGTAGCCCATGACTGGGCCACGTGGCACCATTCTATTCTCCCAAATACATGCCACATGTCTGATCCTGATTCGACGACGTCTGTCAGATGTCTTCCCTATTAGCGTACTGACTATACCTACCACGTCAGCTCGTGCCACATGTCACGATCTGACTCGTCCACATCTGCACCTAACCACGTCAGTACCAATGCACCCGGCCACATCATCTATATGGTTATACAACCTGTACAGTCAGCTGCCATGTCAACACTATATGAACTGTATAGTCATCATTTTTTTTTACATGTTTGACGAAACGAACATATCGTGATATCTTTTGCATATGGCGTTCATTTTAGACTGTTCAAGTTGCATTGGGTTCGTATCGACGAGGCCTACGCACACATCTATTTTGAATCCATTCTGAGCACTTTTATTTTTAGGCCTTCCTGAACCCATTTTGGTCCCTCAATCCAATTCTGGATCACACCTCCCCACTAAAGGCCTTTTGTTCCTCCAAAAGGTTACTGACCAGTCATCAAGTATGTGATAGGCCACCCCACTTTTTCCCTGTCTTTAAACTCTGTCCTGTGCACCTGTCTCATCAAGATCAACTATAAAACAACCATGATAACTGACAGCATATTGTTATCCACTTGTACTTTGTCACATCTTATTGAAACCACTATCATCCATGTTGACAACATTACTAATGATAACATCAGAATTATTACTGCAAATGAGCTAATATGTTTGTAATATTTGCATGACATTAGCTTATCTTGAAGCAAAGTGTGATTGATCTTCCATTCTACAATCATCTCGTGTTCTTGCGTAAGATAAATTACTTGATTTGAAACAATTATAGGTTTGTTTCTTGCATGAGCCACCTTTCTTAATTGTTCCATTATTTGAAGAGATTGATTTTCTTTTAAATGGTGAGCATGTACAACATATTCTTGACCAGCTTTGATTAAGTGATATTGATTTTTTTCTCTGTAGAAGGTTTCTTTGCAATCATACAAGTAAGGACTGCCTAAGATCATTCCACATTCATTGAGTGGTACCACATCACATGTTACCTCATCCACAAACTTAGATGAAATTTCAAACTTTAATGTCCATTGCTTTGTTATGTGCAATTTATGATTGTTTCTTATGCATTTAAGTGAGTAAGGTTTATGATGCATCTGAGTGTTTAATCCCAATTGCTTAACCACTTCCTCTGAAATCAAGTTAGATTGAGATCCATTATCTATCAACGTGTTGGCCTTATTATGCCTCATAATGACCCTTATATGAAGCAATTTTCTTCTAGAATCAAGTCCATCACCAATTTTACCTTTCAAACCAACCAATGAGACTTTATATTCATCACCCAAATATAATCCCAAGTCTGTTGGTCGTGTTATTGCTGCAACTGTTTTCCTCCCTTTCCTTTCTTTGAACCACTTTGGTCTCTTCTCGGGATGCAATTTCCAGCAATGGTACTCATCATGCCCTTATTTCTTGCAATGCTTGCAAGTGGGCTTCTCTTCCTTTCTTTCCACTGAATTTTCCTTTTTTCCATTCCACTTCCTTTTGTCCTCTTTCTTTGAATCCGATTCCCCTAATACACCAACTCTTGTTTTCCCAGCCTCAATGTATGTTGCTTGAATAGAAACCTCATCAATATTAGTAGGTCCAAACATAAATACATTGTTTCGAATATGTGCAGGTAAACCTCTTATATACTTCATAAGAGTTTCTTGGGTATGTAAAGGAATA
>WSFP011366624.1:0-32116 GCA_009831015.1 Picea engelmannii
GATTCGTACAGTCAATGATGGGAATCACTTAAACTCATTACTTTTTTAAATCAATAAAATAAAAATGGTGAAAGACTAAATGTCACCCTAGTTTCACTCTCCCAAATGCTATTTCACTCACAATTCATTTTGAGCAATTTGGAATTTTTGAGTCGAGTATCTTGGGCTGATTTGGAGAGCTGATTGATGGGTTGATTTGGAGAGTATTTGAACTGAGTTTCCTGGGCTTATTTGGAATTGATTCAAAAGTTTATTTTCAGAATTTCTTGGGTTGGTTTGGAGCTGATTTAAGAGTTGATTTTCAAAATTTCTTGGACTGCCATAAAACAGTTTTGAACTTTTTAGATTGATTTTTAGAATTTCCAAACTTTGTTGTTGGACAGGGACCTGGGCCAAGGGAATCAAGTTAGAATCCCATTTTGAATCTAGTCATGTTGAGAATGTAGTTGATGAGAATTCAGATGATTGTTTCATATCATTACATTGTAGAGTTTGGAGTTTAGACTATAGTTATTAATTAGTATTATGTTTATTTTTGGATTCTAGAGGCTATTTAGAGCCTTTTTTGTTGATATAGTTTGGTTCATATATGAATTGTACTTGGTACTATTTTGGTTATATGCACACTTTCTATGTATCTGAAAAGTTTTACTTATTTATGTATAATGATTTGGATTCACATAAATATTGCTTTTACACACATTTGGATAAACTGGTTTGATGATTGGTCTTGTGCTGATAACGTTGATTTGTACTATCCATACACATAATTGTTGTTGACTTTAATTTGATGAGTAAAATATTGATTGGTATTGTTATTAGATATTTATTAATTTATATTCACCAAATAATTTAAATGAATTTTTGTATTTAATATTTTATTAAAACCTTTATTTACTATAGTTATTGTTATTCTATTATTCACTTTTCCACTATACATACCACCATAACCACAAAGTGGCTCAATGAAGGTTTATGTGGATAGTGGAACTTTACCATTGGATTTCTCAAAAAATTGAGGGTTTCATCAATTCCAGTGCAACACATTTCTTTTATGTGTTTTCTTTCCTCCCTGCTTCTCGGGATTCCTCCTCGACTTAGAGAACAGTTTCATTCATCCGTTCATCAAATGACTTCAGAACCCTTTGTTCAACGCTGTCCCTCTATTGAGCATCCAATTATCGCTAGTAAGGTTTTGTTGTGCCTCACTTCATAATATTCTTATACATAATTAGTTACGAGTTGGAATCGAGAGATAGGTATGGATAGCACTCTGCTCCGAGTTGGTCATTCGAAGGGAGTAGGCCCATCCATTGGATCACCAGTTTATTGAATGGGTTGAGAATGACAGTACAGTTACCAACCGGTCCACCCCACCCGAGACTCATTCATATAGGTATGGGTAGCACTTCTCTCTGGCCGGTGGAGCTGTTTCCCGCCCTAGAGTCTACTAGGCGTGCCCGAGTAGGACTTTGCATTGACTTGTTTTTACTTACTATGAAATTTCATGGATGTTTGAACATATTTTTGTTTAGAGGGTTTTATTAGGTTTTTCTTTGAAGTGTTGGGGAAAACTCTGTTTGTTTCTCATTAGTTTTTGGTAGATTCTTTCGTTGTATGTCCTTTCTTAGTTCCACACATGATTAGCAGAAAAGTCAATAAAGTTAGGACATTGAAGTGGGTGGAAATTCGTAAGGCTTTATAACGTTTAGCATAGAGATAGCACCCCATTGAAGTGGGTGGAAATTCGCAAGGCTTTATAACTTTTAGCCCGGAGATGGCACCCCAAGGAAAAGTTTCTTATTGCGATTAGAGTACTCTTTTTTTTCTTATTATGATTAGAGTACCTTTTTTTTTTAATTGCAATAGACTTGGCAATATGTGAAACACTTGGCTTCCCTTCTCTACAATCATACTATCCCAAGCCATTAATATATTAAAAGAATGCAAGGAGGATAAACAATAGGAAGAGGTGAATACATTTAGGGTGGTGGAAATCACATGCTTTAAAGATAGTCTTGTTGTAAAAGTAGTAAAAGATTAGGCATGTAATTTGGTTTAGGAAGCAACAAGTCTTGAATTCTTACACGATATTCATATCAATGTAAGCTAGGTTTGGTGTAAGATGGACAAAAGTGTATATTATTAGTGTTTGGCTACTTTCATTTTACGTTCTATATAGAAAAAGTGCGATGAGATATTTTATCCATCATTGGTTGCTATATATACTATTGGAAAAGCCAAGGAAAAGGACAATATAATCAATGCCCCGTGAGAAAAATGCTAATACCCATTCTTATGAGAAAGATGGAAGTAGCACAATCTCTTTTCAATGAAGGAAGAAAAGGCATGCTTTTAGTATGCATTCTCACAACATTTGTTAGAGAATATAAAGAATGTTATCTACTTGTTTCATAAAAATCGGAAAAAAGTCATCCCTTGAAAGGGAGAAACCTTCCAAGTTTCAAAGCCTATTGAAGGATTACAAAAGACCTACGGCTAGAAGAACTCCTTGTCAGTATCCACTTGCAAAGGGAGGCTTCTCAACAAGTTGATTTACTTCTAGGTTTTGCATTACCAACCAAAGTTTCCCATGGCATGTCTTCCATGGAAGATAAAAGAACAGAAAAATAAGATGGGTGAAAAAACTTCTTAAAAAAGGTCACATTAGAGAGAGTTGGTTCACTTATTTCATTTTTATGCTCTTCGCTCCAAAGACAAAAGGAAATCACGCATTTGTTATAGTTCAAGTACTTGATAGAATCATCATAAAATGACTTCCATCTTTTGGCTCCAAAGACAAAAGGAAATCATGCATTTGTTCTAGTTCAAGCACTTGATATAATTGTTGTAAAAAAGACTTCTTTCTATTGGCTCCAAAGACAAAAACACCATCATGCCTTTGTTCTAGTTCAAACACTTGATAAAATCATTGTGAAAATGAGTTCTCTATACCTTGCATGGATGGAATTTGATGATCAAATCCTTTTTCCAAGGTAGATTGAAGAAGTGTTACTACCGAATTCAAATTAAGGTGTGGATGGAAGGCAAATTTTGCTTCCAAACGTTGTTATATGAATGGTTAGTGATGTCACTTGGTCTTGTGAATGCACCTAGTACCTTCATTTGACTCATTAATGATGTATTACATCCATTTGTTTGTAAGTTTACCATTGTTTCTTTAGATGATATTCTTGTTTATTGTATCATCGATGTGTGCTCACAACTGAAATGTGGGAATATAATGAACATAAGGAACCAAGGAGCAAAACGTTTACAAGCTACATCAACATTTGCCACATGTATATTTTGTACTCTATATACCATTTTACCTATATATGGGCACAATGATACTAAAATTGGCATGTACAAAGTTTTCGTGAATAAAGCTAATCCATAAAAGAAAAACATGGATGAGAGCAAACTCTTAAATGTATCAACAAGATAATATATCTTTTTTCACAACAACGATTATATGTATTTATAGAAACTTGTCTTTGGCCAACGTAGTTAGAATTCAAAATAGGTTACATAGAAAATAGTCTTTATTAATAGAGGTTAAGTTCCATTTTATACGAATTTTAATAAAAAATAGGAATCTTCTTTTCCATCAGAGGTGGTAGGGATATTGTTTAACATATCGATTGAATAAAAACAAGAAGTGACAATACATATCGAATATAGATAAACTAAAACCTCGTGGAAGCATTGGTAATTGATTCCACATAGGTCTTGGTGCCAGGGTCTTCCATTGCTCAAATTTACAGGGTAGGTTAGGCAGAATTCTCTTCATGGCAGATTAACCCATATAATTAGCAACTTGCATTAGCTAGGTCTAAAAGGATTGTCAACTCTTCTAATTCCTCATTATTTTCTTTTAGGTGGTCTAGAGAGGCTTCATTTTCCATCTTGGAGGATATTCTCTTTGCTTCTATTTCCTTGGAGTGATTTTCCTGCCAAGTCTTCCACCTTGTAGATTACAAAGTAGTGAAATTGAGCCTGCACCGTGTGTCCACCAACTCTCAATTGATGGTGCAAAGGTTTTGTTTAGGGGCATGGGATTCTCTTGTTAGCACATCGTGACAACAATGTCCCTTGCTTGAATCCATTAGCATAGGGATTGGGTGAGAGGGGAGAAGGTTTGCAGAGGGCCAAGGAGATGAGGGAGGGGGTGCATGGCTTTTGGAGGGGAGAGATGATGCAAGTTAGTGGAGGAAGAAGGTAGATTAGGAGAAGAGGAAGGTCACAAAGGATCTAGAAGGACTAGGAGAGGGAGCGTGAAGGATGGCATCAAGAAAGAGGAAATTGCACAGGGGAGGGGAGGATGTGTCATCCTTTGATGACATGGAGGTTGCATGGCTCATTAATTTCCGCGGAGGGAGATGGGGCCCCTCATTTAAACAATCATTCTTCATGACACCCTTTTCCATCATGAGAGTGTTGCTTGCTCGAAGTGTCATGGCCATGGGATATGTTTAATGTCAAAATTGATCCTATAGAGTTTTGAAGAATATGTCTTCTCCTAAGGTCACCCCTAAGTTGGCCATTATATCAATATATTTGTTTAGATAAAGATAGACATGAAAATATATTACTTTGTTGAATATTTAAAGAAGGGGGATGGTTCTTTGGGGGGTCTTGTTGGTGTGAGATGAGGTAGAGTGAGAGTTGGTTTTGTGGGTTGAGACAATGATATGAGTCTCAAAGGTTGAGAATATATTGGGAGGTCTTCTCTTTTAGAAGTTGGAGTGCTACTAGATCCTCTACTTCATTATTGGTTGACTAGCCAATTCCCTAGGCAAATGATAGTTCTTGTTGTCCATTAGGGTGATAAAAGACACCCCTACCCCCTGCACTTGCTTCATTATTGGTTGATTAGCTAATTCCGTAGGTGAATGATAGTTCTTGTTGTCCATCAAGGGGATAAATGAACCCCTCAACACATGTTGCCCCTGGGTTACCCTTCGATACCTTGTCCAAAAACAAGTTATGATAATGTTGCCAAGCCTTCCATTAGGCAAAGTCTTCTTCCTCTAATCTCAGTTTCCATTTTTCCATACTAAATGGTCTAGCCATTGCATCATTGTGTAGTTTTTAATTGAGGGATAAGAGCTCTCTGAGCCAAAGGGATTCCTAGGTGTTGTAAATCTTCGGATGAGTGGGCCCACTCCCTTTATTGTGGATTGTCTTCTTCAACAATATGGAGTTGGTGTTTGCTATATTTATTGGAATGATTGTTTCATCTTAAAATATGCTTATTTATAGCTAGAAAAATATTGCAAGCTATGTACTTGGGGAGGGAGATCTATTTGGCAAGCACATGTTCAGATCTTTAACACAAAATCATTTTTAGAAATGGCCATGACCTTAAGAATGGAAGATAGGCTTCATGGTGCTCAAAATTTTTCACCAGGAAGGAAAGGGTCACTATGATCTTCAATGTCAATGACGTCCTTGACCACATTGATGATAAAGCTTCAACTCCTACACATGAAGTGTTACTGGTAGCCTGGAAGAAGGGTGAAGAAAAATCAAAGAGCATACTCCTTGATGGGGTGAAGGATCACATAATCCCTCATCTCACCAGAAAAAAATTCGCTAAGAAGATGTGGGTTTCCTTGAATGACCTTTACCAAAGTAAAAATGAAAATAGGGTGATGGTGCTTTGGGAGAGATTGAGAAGTACCAAGATGGTTAAGGGAGAAGGTGTAGTTCAATACCTTACTTGGTTAACATAGACCAAGGATGAGCTAGCAATAGTAGGTGAGAAAACTGAAGACTCTGAATTAGTGTGTGTGGCATTGAATGGATTTTCGAAGTCATGGGATGTGTTCGTGCATGGAGTTGTTGCTCGGGAGAAACTCCTTGATTGGAAATAGTTATGGGATGATTTTGTTCAGGGGGAGATCATACTTGGTCAGTCATGATCTTCATCTTCAACACAAATTGTGGATGAAGAAGGGTTGACTCTTGCGAGCAAAGGCAAGGGAAAGAAGAAGAAAAATAAGGGTGTAAAGAAGAACATTGACTTCTCAAAAGTCAAATGTTTCCAGTGTCACAAGATGGGACACTTTTCCTTAAAGTGTCTAGAGAAGAATAAGAAGAACCAACCTTAGATGGAAACTTCTGCAGTAGTGGATGAGTTTACCAAAAGCTTCGAGGAGAATTTTTGCTTCATAGCTTGTATGTCTAGCGCAATGGTCTCAGACATGTGGTTTGTTGGCAATGAAGCATCTTGTCACATGACAGGGCGCAAGGAGTCTTTCACTAGGCTACAAGAGGGAGGCGTGAATATGGTTATAGATCTTGGAGATGATAAGCGCTACAAGGCGCAAGGGGTTGGAACGATTTTGTTTAAGAGGGAGTTAGGTAAACCACTCTAGTTTATTGATGTACTATATGTTACGGGGTTGACAAAGAACCTCATCTCAGTCTCTACTCTAGATGATAAAGGGAATGAAGTCACCTTTTGTAAGGGAAGGGTGTTCATCAGGGCAACATGGTCAAGTGAGAAGATGGACATGATGATTGGGGTTCAAGAAGAGAAGGTGTACAAGCTTTAGTTTCAACCAGGGAGAGCATTAGTCAGTACAACCACATATATGAGAGAATTGTGGCACATGAGGATGACACACATACACTTTAGTGCACCGGAGCACTTGAGACAGACAGTGATAAGGTTTCCTATGTTCACAATAGAGAAGCATGACCCTTGCAAGGTTTGTGCAATGTGCAAATATGCCTAGATACCATTTCCACTAAGTGAGCACAGATCCAAGGGAGTATTGGATTGTATTCATTCAAATGTATGTGGTCCGATGAGCGTGGAGTCAGTGAGTGGTTTCAAATATTTTGTTTTTTTCATATATGAATACTCCAGGAAGACTTGGATTTACTTCCTGAAGGCCAAGGATGAGGTCTTCGACAGGTTCCAGGAGTTCAGAGCTCTAGTAGAAAACCAAACTGGCAGGGAGATTTGGGTTTTGAGACCTGACAATGGGGGTGAGTACACCTCCAAGGAGTTTGTGGATTATTGTGGAGTAGCGAGGATCAAGAAGGAACTCAATGTTCCTTATAATCCTCAATGGAATGGAGTGGATGAGAGGAAGAACAAGACTGTAGTCGGAGCAACACGACCGATGATTCATGATCAGGGCTTGTCGTTGTTTTTGTGGGAAGAGGCTAGTCACACTGTTGTATATTTACAGAACCGAAGTCCCCACACAATTATGAGGAAGTTGACACCTGAGGAGGTATTTATAGGTACCAAATGGATGTGATTCATCTTCGCATTTGGGGCAGCGTATGTTATTTTCATGTCCCTTCGGAGAAGGGGACAAAGCTGGAACCCACACGAATAAGGGGTTACTTGTTGGATATAGCGAGGCTTCCAAAGCCTACAAGATCTTTGTGCTCACATGCAGGAAGATCATAACGTGTAGGGATGTACAACTCAAGGAGGAACATTCATTAAGGAGGTCTAGAGACTTGCTAACGAAGGACCAGCAGGGACAGGATTCAAGAGTCAAGATTGAGGAGGCACAGGGTCAGAGCATAAGATCATAGAGTTAGACACAAGGTATTGTTACAGGTATAGGTCTTGAGAGGGATATTATTGGACATGATCATTAGGAGTGAGATGAGGAGGAGGAGGAGTAGTGTGATGTAGTTCCACATGATCAGGACACTAGGCCATGACCTAAGTGGTATAAGTCCACAATCAGTGATTCTAGATTGACAAGGCTTCCAAAGAGAGACTTCAGACAAAGTAAACCACCAGATAGACTTGGGTACATGGCATTAATGAAACAAATTATTGATGCAGAGCCTTCCACTTATGAGCAGGGTGCACAACATGGAGTGTGGCAAGAGGCCACGATTGAGGAGTATGCATCCATCATGAAAAATGATGTATGGGAGGTGGTGCCTAGGCCAGAAGGATTGAAGGTGGTTGGATCCAAGTGGATCTACAATGTCAAGCATGTAGCAGACAAAATCATGGATAAGTACATAGCACGCTTCGTGGAAAAGGGGTTTTCACAGCGAGAGGGAATCTAATATGAGGAGACTTTCGCCCTGGTAGCCATATATTCATTGATTGAGACTGTTATTTCTTTAGCAGCAAAGTTGGGCTGGTGCATTCACTAGATGGACATGAAGACTACCTTCCTCAAAGGATTTGTTGAGGAGGAAGTATATGTTGAGTATCCATAGGGGTTTGAGGTCAATGACAGAGAGACACATGTTTGCATATTAAGGCGAGCCTTGTATGGGTTCAAGCAGGCACCTCGGGCTTGGTACTTGAGGATTGATAGCTACTTGAGAGAGATGGGTTTCCAGCAGAGCGAGGCAGAGCCGAACCTATATTTTATTGCAGGGGAGGCACCTCTCACACTGGTGTTGTATGTAGATGACCTATTTATGACAAGGGACGAGAATCTGATAGCAGATTGCAAGACTAATCTTGCAGTTGAGTTTGAGATGAAAGACATTAGGTTAATGCATTACTTCATTGGTCTAGAGGTCTGACAACAGGATGGGCGCTTCTTCTTGGGACAGGGGAAGTATACAGTGGAGATCTTGAGTAGGTTCAGGATGACAGATTGTAGGCCCATGTCCACACCTCTAGTCACAAATTGGATGAATATTGATGCATTATATTCAAAGAATGTAGAGCCCACTATCTATCGTCAGTTGATTAGATCACTCATGTATCTAGTCAATACTTGGCCATATATCAGTTTTGGAGTAATCTCTTTGAGTCAGTTCAAAGTGGACCCTCGAAGAGTACATTGGATTGTTGTGAAGCATGTACTTCGCTACCTTAGAGGTACAATGGAGTACGATTTATTGTATGAGCGTAGTGGTGGAGTGAGGTTAGCAGGCTTTACATATGTTGATTGGGAAAAGTGTGCAAGGGACAAGGGGAGTACTTCAGGATGTTTCAGCATTGGATCAGGCATCATTTCTTGGTTCAAAATGAAGCATAGATCAATGCCATTAAGCTTTTTTGTGGCAGAGTACATGGCTACCATTTTAACAACATGTGAGGCACTGTGGCTGAGGAAGCTACTCTTGGGATTGTTCAAACAAGAGCTAGAAGCTACTGTGATTCATTGTGACAATCAGAGTGGCATCAAGTTGTCTGAGAATCCGGTGTTTCATTATTGTACCAAGCACATCGATATCAAGTATCACTTCATCCGAGATTGTGTACAAAGAGGATCTGTGAGGCTTGATTACATAAAAACTGATGAGTGGATGGAAAATATTTTCACCAAGGCACCGAGAAAACAAAAGCTTGAAAAGTTCAAATATCATATGGGGTTGAGACAAAATCCCTTCCTCACTAAGAGGGAGTGTTGAAAATGTAGCAAGGAAGGTCTTCCACACATTGCAACGTCCTAGCATGGTGGGGGACAATGAAACATTAGTAAAGTTGATTAATTAAACTTTTACCTAAGTCTAACTTAGGAAAAGGACTGTTGATGTGTTATATTCTTCAATTGACTTTATTGAGCACCTTTTCTAAGGTTAAAGTGAAAAACAATTTAAGTGATGTATGTTTTAATCTTAGCCATCCATCTTGGAGAGTGAGGGAGAGTTAATCTCAACCCTCCATCCTGATGAGATTAGGGTTTCACTTGCTCATGGAAGTATACGGAATTGATTTGACTAAGAGGGCACATTATTCATCTGAGAGAGGGAGAACTTCATTGGAGTGAAGGCCTAGGGATTTTCCTAGGGTTTGTTGGAGATATATTGCATGGAGACATAGGTGGATTCTTCAAGGGGTATTGGCACACTTCTTCAACTTGGCAAAGACCACTACCTTCAGATCTGAGAGTCGACGTACAAGGTGACCCAAAGGATGAAACAAGGGTCGTACTTCTATGCAGAGGCTCTAGCAGAGGAAAATATTGAGTCGTTCTGGTTCAAGGATGTGGGGAGAGGCCGTACTTATGCTGTGGAGGTGAAAAGATGAGGGTTTACTTAGTAATTTTGTTCGGCCGAAATTCTTTGTAAGAGATCTCCATATTTCTGTTACTAATAATAAAATCCACAAATCTACTACACTAGTTTTCCCTCCGGGGTTTTTATAGGGACTATTTGTCCAAAAATATTTGTGTACATGTGATGTGATTGTTGTTTTGTTAAGTTCTTAGTTATTAGTTTTCTGCTATGCAAATTTATTTGTGAAAATAACCTAGCTGTAACTAAAAATCAGAAATAGATTATGGTTTATTTGTTGGGTTTAGGAAAATTCACATAAAGGAGAGAGGTTTTTTCTTAATGCGTTGTTGGAGAGGGGTTTAGAGAAATTTGATCAATCTGATATCTGTCGTCCTCCTAATCCCACCTAGATATATTTACAAGAGTGTTGAGCTCGCTTGATGTGAATCATTCTTTTGCTTTGGAGAGTGCAAGATCCCCCCCCCCCAAAGGGTTGTTTACCCATTATGGTGTGATCCAAAATGTTAATGATTTCCCCATTGATATGTTTCCAAGATGGAAGGGATTGGGTTAAGGGGACTGGAACCTTTAAAATTTTACAAATTGGAGAGTCTCTTGATTTGGTACCAGGGTGATCCAACCAATTCTTCCTTGGATAGATGCCTAGATATTTCTTATGAATTTCTTCTTTCCACCATTCCACCTCCCTTGTAATCATTATCCGGGCTGCTTTGACTCCAACAGAACTATTATATAAGGAGGGGTCTCTTATGGCCAATCAACCTCTATTTTGGGGAGCTCTAATCATTTTCCATCTCACTAGGGTCAAGTTTTTGGTGTTCTTTTCAACCCCTTTCCATAAAAAATCCTCTGATTGATTTCCCTATGACAATTAAAATGTTGGTGGGGGAAAGTAGAGTGGATCACGTGAAAATAGGAAATGAAGAGAGAATAAACCTGATGAGGACTATTCTCCCTTGCGTATTGAGCCATTCATATCCCTGACTGGACATTTTGGATTTGATTTTTTGGAGAATGAGAGTCTAATATGATGCTTTAGCAGTGTTGAGGAATTAGAGGAGCTTCAATGCATTTGTAGGGGAAAGTTAAGTAGGCTTAAAATTTTGGCTAGAAGGCCAGTTGGAGTGTTCCATTCATACAATTTGATTTTCAGTTTGTTGACTTGCCCACAAGAAGCATCCAAGAAGTATTCTAATATTTTTTTGAAGAAATTAACTATATTGATGGAAGCTCATCCCGCTAGAGTATTTCCAACGAATTGGGAATGATTTATATTTTTAACTCCTCTTGCAATGTTAATTCTAGGTAGGAGGTTGGTTATATTGGTTGTCTCTAAAGCACACATGATTCCTTCCTCTATTATGATGTAGAGTGTTGGTGAGAGGCGGTAGTGTTGTTGCAACCCCCTAGATCCTTTGAAATACTTCGTTAACCTCCCATTAAGCGAGGGTATGATCCAAGGCCTTCCCACACATGTTGTGATCCAATATATGAGGTGGTTGGAGAAGACAAATTTGTTGAGAATCATGAAGAGGAATTTGTGGCACACTCTATTGATGAGTGAATGTCTTCTTGCACCAATATTATATTACCAAATATTTTCCTTTCCCCCATAATACCAACTTGACTAGGAGACACAATGTGAGTGAGTAATGCATTGAGTCTCAAGGATATTGTTTTGGATAAAATATTGTATGACACGTTACAATGGGAAATGGGGTGGAATCTCGCAAAGGAGGTGGATTTTTTTTCTTTTGGAATCAGAACCAAAAAGAATGAGTTAATGCCTCCTCCTAATTTATTATTTGTTCTTGCACTCTATATCATTATAGAGATATCATTTTTAATAATGGGACAATATGCTTAGTAAAAGTGGCTAGTGAGTCCATCTAGTTTTGATGCTTTATCTAGTGCAATTTCCCATAATTCATGATCTATCTCCTCTGAAACTTCTTTCAAACATTTTTGGTTGTCCTCTTGTTGGCTCGTTCACACTTTCCCACATCCTTCTTAACACTGGGGGATTCAAGACCCATGGTTCATCCAAAGTTGACTAAGAGAAACCCCAAGACATCGACATATCAATCCTCAACCAAAGACTAAAGAAGGTCTCACCCAAGACACCTTGAGGATCATAGAGACCATTTGGTCTTGTGTCGATGATGAAGGACTAATTACACATAAATCCATTTGGGTTGGAATTTAGAGAATTCATTGAAAACTGCTTAACAACTAACAATATGCAACATCAACACACATATTCAATGGACACATGATCAACACATTAGAAGGCCAGAATCACTACAACTTTATTATCTTCATTCAACCATCATAGACATACATTAAGCAATTCATAAATTGACAAGAACAAAGCCTTTCTCTCGTATACATTTTCCTAGTGTTACATTACTTAGAGCCATGTGCTTTCCTACATACTCTACATATGTGACATAATCGTACTTATAACTAGAGACATTACAAAACATAGGCTCAAAGAGAGCTCAAGGTCATTAAGTAAAAAAAACAACAATACCAACAACCAAATGACTAACCCTCTTTCTACTGTCATTGCTCCCTTTATCTACTTTTTAGCTTCGATGCTCTGTCACTTTCAGTCCTGCCCCACTTACTTTTCTGAATTCCAGTCCCACATGCTTCTATCACCTGAACACATTCCATGTAGCCTCTTTGGAATCGTTGAAATATCAACTAACTTTCTAGCATCTTCTTACTACTCCACGTTCCCTCATGCTACATGTAGTAATCATTTGGGTAGATTTCTCGATTTTTTTTTCTTGATTTTGGTGTTCATGCAATGTCTACTTTATTTATGGCATGCATAAAAAAACTTATATTGGCATGCATTGAAAGAATTTGAAATGGCGTGCATTAAAAAAACTTTATCTGGCACGCGTGCCTCTTGTCACCCCTCGCGTAGCTGCTTGAGCACATGCAAAATTGAAATAGACACGCACAACTTCATTTTTGCACGTGTGATATTTACCCAAAAATTTGGGTGCCAATAGGCCCCCACAATTATTATTTGACTCATCCTTGAGCCAAGTGCCTCATGGAGTGACTGATGCGACAAACATAACCATCTTCATGATTTCCTAAATGAACTCCTTGAATTGGCGATCATGCTCATTAAGTTTTCCCTTGAGTTCTTGGGTGAGATGAACAACTGCATATGCATCGAATGTTGTGATCTAAGGAGCTTTCATATCCGTTGTTTCCATTCTTGATCAAGGGGCCAAAAACAACCTACGCATATTTCAAATGGGTATAAAAAATTAAGGACTTATTGGCTGCAATAGTGATTAGCTTTGATATGCTTTATTGCTTAGCCCGAGTTGCAACAATCTCTTTGATTTTGGATGCAATAGCTGCCATCGCAGCTGGGTGCTCTCCTAGAGGTAGAGTGGCCAAGCTACTATTTTTTCGTGCGACCTCAACCTTAGCTGCACGAAATCTATCATTAATGGTAGTCAACTTGGGGGGGCGGGGCGGTGGGTTCTATAGATGAGTCCATAAATTGAAGCTGCAACTGACCACCCCCAAAAATTCCTTCAATCTATCCTGGCCATCTTGGATGACTACTTTGGCCAACATAAACTTACTTTGTATCTAAACTATCTCCAAATTCGTTTGATGGAGTGGAAGACGTAGAGTTGTAAGTTGCGAGTCCAAATTTTGTAGGTAGGCCTTTACGGTTGATATTTTAACAAAGGGGGGAATGTTGCAAATTTCTGTTGAGGTGGTTAGGATCTGCGCATATAAGTTGTCCACCATCCCTCAGCCCTATGAGGTCAGTGAATGTTGTACTAATCTTAGTATATTGAGTCTTTGCAGTTGCATGGGACACAACTTATGTATCATATTGTTGTTGTAAGGCTTGATGATCCTGAACCTCCTTTTGATAGTGCTCGCATGTCTGATTATGCGTGATGATTCCCCCTTGATGTTATAGATTTAGTTGTGCGTGAGTGCGACCAAGTGTTTGGTGTAGATCACTCAACTTGGAAAGTAGTGTGGAAACACATTCTTGCACCACTGGAGTTGGAATCGGTGCCAACATGATGCCAATACTAGCTATGTCCACCAGATTAGGTACTGACAGGTTTAATTCAAGAACCCATGCAAGAATACTGGAATTTATCACTCAAGCCAGTGGTCGTGGTATATTGTCAGATGACGACATTGTTCCCCTGAGTTGGCGACAAAAAATGGTCGACATTACGAGTAGCCTCTGCCTCGATTTGTTGTTGCAATTACAACTTTCTTTTGATAGTATCGATCAAAGTTGCTATGCTAGGTTCCATCTATCCTGGACCCTATTGTATAGGGGGAGCGACAAGGTGGACAAATGGATTGGTTTGTTGTCTTTTTGCACTAGTTGGGGAAAATCGTGTTGACTGTTGTGCATAATGGGATGAGGATGTTGTTGTTTATGTAGTGACATTCCCTTGTGCAAGGTCAAACTCGTGGTTAGGAGGATTTTAAGAAGAAGAGTGTGGGTCTCGAGGCTGCTTGGATGAGGTTTCTTCCTTGGATCCCCCTCCAGTGGGGACCATACATTGTTCTTGCAGTCGTGCAACCTTAGATCACTTTCGATCTTGGTTGCGCTTAGTGCACATTTATAGAGTCTGCATTTCTTCATCTGGGACTGATTGTAGATGTTCCAACCTCTCGGAGACCCCTTGTTGGATGTCCTCATCCATGATGAAAAATGGGAGTAACGCCATTACAACCCCCTGTTCATCACTAAGATAGATGTAGATGTTATGAAAATTACATTCAAACATAAGGTAACTAGCATACCTATCAATAATACTTGTGGGATGCACATTTGTGAAACATTTTCCTAGATAAATTGTTGGTACCATTGTTGAAAGATTTTCTTGTGGGAGTCTTGGACGATAGGGTCCCTTCTTGCATGTATTTTTTGGAATCAGGGAGCTAAAAAAACATATCCACTCCCAACAACTCATTCAAATCCTGGAGGGGGCCTCTTGTGAACCACGGGTAGGAGTAGAAAAATCCAATTGTAGTGAAATTCCTTCTCGAGGTTTTGGGAATCTAAGCATTTTTTAATGAATTCATTTAATATATAACGTGCCCAGGACATATGGAAACCTTCTAGACATTACTTAGTTGCGATGATGACTCAAGTGGTCACTCCTTCTTACAATTGCGCAGGATTTTATAGGCGATCGACTGGGTAGCAAAACCGACCGGTCGAACATTGATTTCAGAAATTACCACCCCTTGGATTCCCTGATGTGTACTGTAAGTGCCATATAGCTCGTTCTGGGCAACATATTTAGTAGTCAATGATTTTTTGGGCTCTTCTCCATGCATGGGTAAGATTGTAACCCTATGGATCATTATTGCCTCAACCAAATATTCCCCCCCTAGACAAAGGTATTCCCCATGGAGGAGAGTAAGTAGGAAGTGGATGCAGATGGTCATTGACTCCCCATGGCCAAAGTGAGGGAAATAAACCAGAAATAGTATGTCCACCTGATGAAGAGGTATGACCTAGCCTTGTTTGATCACTAGTTGATGGTGATCTGCACTTCAAACCAGCTTCACAACATTATGAAAATCTAGGGCCGAAAATTGTTCAGGATATTGAACATCATAATCGACAAAGTGAACATCTTACACTTTTCTCATTCAGGATCCTGTGAAGCTCACATTTCAGGGAAATGGAGGCTCTGGAATCTATTGATATTAGGTGGTATTAGATTTATTATGGGCTTTCGGCCTACTTGACTAAGCTATTTGAACTATTCCTGCAGAGTTTTCTATTGGCTAGAATTAATCTGAGTATATTGTATTCTTTCTTGGTTCTTCTCTACTCTCTCACTATTTTTCAGTTTTGAACTCGTTGTTCTAGAAATAGGAATGTCAACACTTAGTTGGACAAGTATTAAATCGAAGAGAGGAAAGTTTCCAGGCGGGTACAATAGTACAACTGGGGGGCATGCATTAAGTCATTAATACCTCAGAGTGTCGTACATTTCTCGTTGACCCCTACCAAAACATTCATTCTTTTACCATACTGGAAGTTCCTTAAAAAGTAAATGAGTGAGGGTTTCTTGATGTGGCCCTGCCGACATTCTAGATTTTTGAGCCAAATTATCCCTCTGCATGCCCTTTTTCATTCATGGTGCATGGCCACCTCCTTTTATATTGAAATGTGCATAATCTCTGGGTGGGATCTTAACATTTACTATTGGTTACCATCTCAATAAGATATCTCCTAGGTGTCGTGCAATGGATATGTCACCTTTTATAGCATGGAAATATTTGGGTCATCGTAATTTAATTGTGACAGTGAAGTCTCTGTACATGCACGAGTCTTATTCTTAGAGGGCACTTGATCCAGGTAGATATCGGTGGCCACCCACCTATTCCAACTGGCTCAAAACAGTTTTATGGTAACTTACTATTTTTAACAGTTTTTTCGGTTCCTAAAATTTCGAGGGCATTTTGAGGCTCTGATTGATCCCCCAAAATGAATCTCCTTGATGATATATTTCCAACGACCTATGGTGTGCCCCAAATAGAGATCATATTCCAAAGTTATGCCCCCAGGAAGTTGATACACCAAACTACCCAAAATGGGGTCCACAAAACTATTGGATTTTCATCTTCCGGGGTTAGGGTTTTGGATTTTATTTATGTTAAAAAGGCCTTGGAGCCTCATTGTAACAATCATCTTCTTGCGAATGTGAGTAGCCATCACATCTCTTCTCAGAGATAATCTGTCACCATTCTACCGAGTCTTTCACTCTCCATTTCTACAGTTTTGTACATTTCGCTCATTAATAGAAATTGTGTATTACTGTATCTCTGTGTTTATCATTGCATCTCTGATATATTTATGTTATATTATTGGATATCTGAGATATCTCTATACATTTGTTTATTATATCTTCGCTCTCATTTCGTACCGAAAATAATCTGGATCAACGCTACACATGCTTCCTACGCACCCCTGCACCAGTTCACCTAGGTTAATTGGTCGCAGCAACCCCTAGTGGGTCACGAGACTTCTTCGCATGTGTGCATATAGTTAGTTTTCTCCACTAAGGAACTAGACTTGTCTATTCTAGTTCAAGTGGAATCCACTGAGTACCCACTACTTCCTTACTTATGTGTAGCTCGTTTGTTTTCTCAATGGGGTTGAGTGGGATTGAATGGGTAGACGTTGTTTCTATTGCAACATATGGTGTATCTATCTCCATCCTCCACACATGCATCTCCCTTACCTTCCCCGTAAATAACCAGGGAACTAGGGGGGCATGGTTCTTTCTTAGTAGTGCATGCTGGGCCTTCAGGTTTCAACTGCATGCCTTGTGCCACTACTTATCTACCCAACTCCTTTCGCAAGAACACATATAATGATGGATATCCACCCATGTCCTGAACCTTTTTCTTAGTGGGATCTCCACAACCACCCATTTTTGAAAATATTCTTAATGCATAGCCCACCATTTCACAAGTAATCCTATTAACACTGCATCGAGGGAACGAACCCGATGGTGTTTGAGAATGTGTTGCATCCATGCAATAAACACATCCACTGGATCTGACCCATTGAACCGGTAGGAATCAAAATTTTCTTCGCGCACTTTAGTGGTAATATGCACACATATCCTTATTGAAACTTCATAAAGCTTGTTCTTCCACCTTTCCATGGCGTCATCTGAATCAATATTGTATGACTTCACACTCCTGTAGTTCAGTTCCCCATCCACCGTGGGATTGACATAATCTTCCTTGCACCCTGTGATATTGTAGATATTATCAATAACCAAGCTCTGCACATCCTCATCTACCGACTCATTGTACCTGTCCTCTTCATTAGGATCAAAAGTTGTGATTACACATAAGGTGTCAGTCTCAAATGAAATTTGTTGTTTCTTCAGATTCAACACTACATTGTCACTTGTATAAGGCCCAATCAATGCCAAGTAGGGCAGGGCAGGGATCATAATCATCCATAATTTCTATTACTTCAAAATGATCCTTTTTCTTCACCCTTTCTATGTTTAATTCAACCTGCTCCAATCGACATATAGGATATATCCTATATTGATTCACCAACCAAAACTGAATTGGAGACCAAACTAGGCCTGATTTACCCATCAATTCCCATGACTTCTTTAGCAGGATGTTCACATTGAAACCCAAATCTAACATGACCCCATCCATTTCATAACTACCGAGTTTAGCTGTTATCTTGAACTCTCTTCCTATGTGCTTTTTCTTACTGACCTAGAACAATTCCCTTTTTGGTAGGGGGGATGATATAACTCTCTCTATCCCTTCTTCTCACATGCAAGTTGCTAACATCTGCATCAAATTTTGTGCAACATCGGTATCACTTAAAAATATTAAACAACAACACAAGAAGTTACTTACTTGGTCCTCAGTTTTTGTTTTGCGACCCAACAAATTCTCATGTACATGTTCCTCGATTGTCCTTTTTTTGGTGCATCAAAAATCCTCTTGTCTGCGTGTTTCTTCCAATGACCTCTATGTCACGTGTTGTATTTATTTGTGCACACGAGCTTCCTCCAAAAACCTCTATGTGGCATACTGCAATTCTTCCTGGGCACATACCTCTTCCAACGACCTATGTGTCACTCATTTTACTTCCTCATGGATCCGAGCCTCCTCAAGTGACCATTGTGATGCACGTTGCAACTCTTCTTTTTCTATTTCTTCCTCCATGGACCTCTATGTGTCATGCAAAAATTGCTTCTACTAGACAACATCAAACTTAGGAGGGGACTGTGCCGCTTTTCTTATTTTCCCCTTCGATATTTGACCCAATCTTTCACCATGATCAAAGTCCATTCCATATTGGCTTTGCCTCGGGTTATCACCCATACATCAACTTCATCATCATTTTTCTGATTCCCACACAACTATGTTGTCACCATATTGCAATGTTCCTTCTTTGCTTCCCACTTCTTCAGTAAGTTGGGACAATCCTCTGTAACATGCTTGGGGTTGTAGCAGTACCCATAAATAACATGTGGTTTGACACAAAATATTGACACATGGCCTATCTCTCCACTGTTAAAACAAGTGGGGGTTCTACCTCCCCCTCCTCCATATCCTCATCTAAGATCGCGACCATATCCAGTTCTAAGATGTCCTTGATAGCCACCTTTATCAACATCACCACAATCACCACCCTTCTATTCCTCTTGAACCTAGAATACATCATGGTTATGGTCTTGCATTAGCGAGAGTGATCAAAATTTGTTCACATCGTGTCCCATGGACTTGCAGAATTCATAGAATGAAGTATGGCGTTTCTTCGAATATTTTTCCATTGTTGGGAAGTAGGGTGGTATATAGCCCCATTGCATGAAAATTTCACACCACTTCACTTGAGTTCCAACCAGAAATGGACTTGGTGCACTTGTTGTTGTTACACATTATTTTGGTCACCTTAGTGATCAACTGACAACATGTGCTTAACTCATTTTCATGTTCCCTGAAAATATTAAAAGAGACTTTCTCCATGAGAAAAGTGGTTTTCTTTTCCTCTTTCAAAAACTATAACAAGGAAGGTCGTCACACCCTGATGTATGTATGGGGTGCGATGATGCATGATTGTCGCAGTCTGCACTAAAATTGGATTGCGACGTCATCACAGGCTACCTGTGCATAGGGTGCAATGATGCTTAAGCAAAGGAAAAGTCAAAATTCACGAATGTTTTAGAAGGGAATCTTCTAGAAGATGAGGTGGCCTCCGATCGGTTTGGATCCTACTCACTTCTCTGATTTAGTGGGATCATCCTAATCCCCTCATCCATCTCTCTTTCACCCTATATAAAGATGGATCTCTTATGGAAAAGGATAAGGTTTGCAAGGGCTTGCATATGCATGAAGAGTTCTACTATAGATTATACTTGAGAGCTTTACTTTAGTTCTCTAAGTCAGATTGTGGATCTTCTTCATCAAAGGCATTGGAGAAAATGTGTGTGTGTTGGAGCAAAGAGCCATTGAAAGGGACCTTGCAACATAAAGGCATGGGTTGTATTCTCCACTTTCCATTTAATATAATGCAATAATACATTTCTTCCCTATAAAGGTGTCTTAACTTTTATTGTATAACTCCTTGATCTTATACATAGAATTCATTGGAATATATATATCTTTGTTCTCTCTCTTTGTTGGTTTGTGATTCTTAAACAGGTTCACCATCCCACGAACTCAAAGAAGGAGCTACAAGGATGACACTAGCAAGGATCAAATGTTGTTTAAAAGGTATGTCACTTGTACCTCTCTAAACTAGCTTATATGACAATGAAGTCTGAGGTGAAGTTTGTATTATGTCTTGTTTTGTTCTAGTTTCCTATGGAAGTTAGGGAGATCAATTTGTGTCTGCACTTACCGATTAGTCTGATAACAAAATTGGCGACCATATTGGGGATACAATTTTTTTTGGTTTTTTTCCTCTTATTTTCTTTTAGCCTGCCTTCTTTTGGTTAATTTCATTCTCGGAGTTTGTGGGTGATCCATATTGAGTCCCTGGTCTGAAGGTTCATTGATAAATTTTGTCTTTCTTCCCATTTTTCTTTATTTTCATAGATTGTCGCACTGTGTCCTATTCTCATCCTGCGATGATCCTCTGTCATCGCACTATACCCTATAAACAACTTGCGATGATTGGTGATCCACTACTTACACAATACCTTTAGATCATTTTAATAGTACGACCAGTAATGTTGTCACAGTTTCAAACCAATTGTTGTTTGGTTCTCACACAATTCTTCCTCTCCAGCTCGCTAACTCTACCATGGTCCCACAAGTTACGCCTGTTTCTGATGGAAGTGCGGTAATCACTCAATCTTCTATTGGAAAACCACTTCTGCTTAGATCGAATCCATCACTTCCTCCTGGGTATAACACTTTGAATACATCCATTGCTAATCCTGCCCAGAATCCATCTGGATGGTCTAATATTTTTGTTCCTCCTGGGTACAATGATGCTAGTAGTTTTGTTCCTACACCTACCCAGATTCTCTCGGAGGGGCCTAACATTCCTCCTCCACCTTCACCTGGAGGATCTAATAATCCTAGCCCATGTAGCTCTAATTACATTGGAGGCACAAGTCATCCTATCACTTCTGGTTTTAAAATTCCTGTTGGAAGACAACCTCAAGTTGGGGGGAAACCCCATGTTGGAGGTCATAACCCAATGTATGGGCAGTATATCCCTGGATTACAGTCTCAAACTTGGAATTTTCATTTCCAAGGAAATCAACAACCTCCTGGGGGGAAACCTCCTCAAGTTAATTCTTTCGTACCCCTAGTCTCGGGAAACCATATCCAGGTTCTATGAATCCTTCCTGGGGTCAAATTTTTCAGTCTAATGCTCCTTTCCAAGGAATCTTACCTAATAAACCAACTTATGTTGGCTATTCGACTCAAAATCCTCCACCGCCAAATTTTTCAGGACTCTCTAACTATCTACAGACTGCTTATGGTCCTACTGGTATACCTACGGGACTACCTCCTCAAAACTACCAGTTTCCTCAAGTGAACAGACAATTGCCATTTCTTGCTACTTTGGATTTACTAGATTTATCTAGGATTTTGAATGATCCTATTTTTCATTATCCTTATTGGCCTGTCATACCTGCCAAATTACCATTAGACATTCATAAGTTTGATGCCCGATTGGAAGAAGACCCAAATAGTCATGTCATGGCATTTCATCTTTGGTGTTCATCCAACTCCTTGATGGATGATTCTGTAAGATTACGTCTTTTCCAATGAACTCTTACGGGTTTGACAACTAAATGGTATATTGAATTACCACGAGGATTCTTCAATGACTTCAATACCTTAGCTATGTCTTTCTTAACGCATTACCAATTGCCAATACGATATGAGACATGAACTGAAATTTTGAGTTCATTTAAACAATCCTCTTCTACTCACATTTCCAATCATATTCATGAGTGGAGGAGGAGAAGATGCTTAATCAAAGTTTCCCTTCTTGATCAACTATTGGTCGAGTGGTTTACCAAGTCACTCATTGGTCCTATATCTCGTGATGTTTCCATGGGTGGTGTCATCACTGAAGAGCAGACGATTAGTCGTGCTCAATATTTAGATCTCGTTTATTTACAAATGAGCACACTATATGAATTGATCCCTAATGATCCTCGTCCATCTACAAATCCAATCCCAACACCTCCAGTATCTTCTCATGCTGTTGATGTGATTGGCACTTTTCATGCTGAGACTCAGTCTAAACAAGCCATTCATTCCAATCCCAAGTCTACTACTCCTAATGTACAAAATACTCCTCCTCTGAATCCTTCTCCCGATAAAACCTCTGAAGTTAACTCGGTTCAATCTACACCTACCGGTAAAAATCAAAATAAAAAGAAAGGGAATGGTAAGAATAAAGAGGACAAAAATAATAATCAACAATATGAGAAACCCAAGACCCAGCCTGTTGATGATAAAGACAAACACAAACCTCGCTATCCTTGCCTTATCTGTGGTGAGGATCATTATACAAAAGATTGTCCATGACATACTGAGGTTACTAAGTTCTTTCAAGTGATCGGGACACCTCCTACTCCTGTCATTTTGTCACAATCGTTTCCTTCTCAGCAACAGGCCCAATTGGTCATCCATGACCAACCTTCTCCCTCTACCACATCTTATGTACTTATGTGTACTGGTGACTCCAAGAAGAACGAAGTTGCAGTTACAACTTGAGCCAAAAATTATTCTCCTTCGAAAGAGAAAGTTGATGATTCACCACCTCCATTGGTTCAACCTCCTCCACCAACTTTAACTCCAAACGGTCCTCTTCATCTCGAACGACTAATCCTAGATACAATTCTTCATCCTCCCCCTAAGGGTGTTGTTCAAAAGTCATCGTTTAATCCTCACACATGTGTTGCCAAAAACTAAAGTATTGTATAAGACCTTGCACAAGCACCCTCTATGGTGTCGACTGTCGAAGTCCTTCAAAGTTGTCCTACTCAACGGAAGGCGCTGTTAAATGCTATTGGTGGAATTGATCCTACCAATACAATTTTGATAATATTTGACTTGGAAGATCATATTCCAAGGCTTCCTCCTCAATTAGCGTTTCAAATACAAGTTGTTGTGGAAAATAAGAATATTTGTTGAACTGTTATTGATGAAGGAGCCTCGACTTGTGTCATGTCTGTTACCTGTTGGAAAACCATTGGCTCTCCTACCCTTACCGAGTCACACAATACTCGCAAGGTTTTTAATGGTACAGGGTTTAAAACTTATGGTGTTCTTCCTTCGTTGTCTATTACGTTAGAAAGAAAAGCAGTTAATGTTGAAGTTGAGGTCTTTGATGCATCTCTTGATTACAACCTTCTACTTGGCTGTAGTTGGATTGATTCCATGTGAGCATTTGTTTCTACTCTTTTCCGTGTGTTATGTTTCTCGCACCAAGGAAAAGTCATTACTGTCGATCAACTGGCCTTCTTTAATTATGATTCACGAACTAGCAACGTACCTTTCATTGCAAAAACACCTCTCGACTATGAGAATGTTAGTGTGGGTCTTTTAAAAGATTCATCGTTAATGGGTACATTTCCTATTCCACCACCTGATATTCCTCCTCCTTTTTTCGCTTCGATTAACATGATATCGACCTCTGTTAGGGAAACCCCTGAGTCTTATGACCCGTGGATAGTACCTAAATCTGATGAGTGTCTTTGTTACGATGAACGAATGCTTTTAAGTCTGGTATAATTGGATTATCAAGCTATTCAATCGAAAACTCCTTCTCCTCATTCTCTCTGTGATACGTCTCTTGATTCGTTTCATGTGATATTTCCCACTAATGATATGATTATGAAATTTATGTCTATGGAATATACCCCATGGGATGATGGGCATCATCATTCTATTCTCTTCCTGGAACCTAAGACCATTGAGAGTTATCAACAGATTTCGACTCCATCTATTGTTATTATTTCCTCTGTTCCTAAACCAACACATGATGTTTTGTATGAAGGGAACTTGGGAAATATTTCACCTACCATACCTCTTGATATTTCGATTAAACCCAGATTCGTGGAAAATGTTCACATCGGTGCCTCATGTTCTGCTAATGGGGTTTGTACTTACAAAGATATTTTCCAAGAATTCTATGATGTTTTTTCCTGGAGTTATGACGAATTGTCTGGCATTGATCCAGATATTGTTGTACACGAGATTAAGACTTACATGGATGCTAAACCCATTCGACAGAGACTTCGCCTAGTGCACCCACTCAAAGTTGTTGCTATTAAGCTCGAAGTTGAAAAACTCCTTAAAGACAATTTTGTATATCCAATGGATTTGACTGATTGGGTGTCCAGTATTGTTCTAGTTACAAAGAAACAAGGCAAGATCCATGTTTGTGTATGTTATAGGGATATCAACAAAGCTTGTCCCAAAGAAAATTATCCAACCCCTTTCGTTGACCATATTATTGATGACTGTGCCGAGAGTGAAATTTTCTCTTTGATGGATGGTTTCTCCAGATATAATCAAATCAATATTTTACCTACGGATCAACATAAGACTACTTTTATTTGTCCTTGGGGAACCTTCGCATACCAGAAACTACCTTTTGTTCTCCAAAATGCTGGTGCGACTTTTCAACGTGCTATGTCTTATGCTTTTCATGACATTAAACACATTGTACAACCTTACCTAGATGATATACTAACACACTCTATGCGTCGTCAAGATCACCCGACACATCTATGTGCCATTTTCCTACGTTGTCGTTATTATCACATATGATTGAATCCACATAAATGTGTTTTTTTTGTGTGGAGTTCGGATGACTCCTTGGTTTTATCGTGTCTACACATGGGATTAGAGTAGACCCTATGAAGGTTGAGGTTATCCTCAATTCATGTCCTCCTTCCACACTACGCCAACTCCAAAGTTTGCAAGGGAAGGACAAATTTTTACGTTGATTCATCCCCAACTATGCTGAATTAACAAAAGGATTTACTTGATTTCTTAAAAAGGGTTACGATTTTGTATGGGACAACACTGCCAACCAAGCCTTTGAAGCTTTGAAACTCGCCTTGACCTGTACACCGCTTTTATTTCCACCCGATTATAGTCGAGATTATTTCATGTAGTTAGTTGCTTCAGACTCTACTATTTATATGGTTCTAGTCCAAGAGGATGATTCGCATGATGAACATGTTATCTACTATTTGAGTCAGAGTCTAACGACCACCAAAATCAAATATTTTCATGTGGAGAAACTGGCCATGGTAGCTGATCAAGTTGTTCAATATTTTCATCACTACATATTATTACGCAAAACCACAATCATTTCTGATTGCAACCCCATGAAACACATCCTTACTTGACAATTGATGGGGGGGGAATACTCTAAATGGATATTTATTCTCCAAGAGTTTGATTTGGAGTTTGAGCGCGCCAAGTCAAAGAAGTCTTTGGTTTTTTTCGAGTTGATATGTGGCCTTCCCTGTACTGAAACATAAACTGTGGCAGAAGATTCCTTTCTTGATGAATCTCTCTTTCAGATCAGTTATGACGACATATGGTATGGAGACATTATAATTTATCTCTAAACCCAAAATTTCTGGCCTAATATTTTTAGTATGGATCATCGTCGTATTCGGTATCAATCCCGTCAATACATTATCCTTGGTGATACCCTTTACCTCTGTGGTATTGATTCCATTTTTCGACAATGTCTCACCTATGTTGAATTCGAGAAATCTTTGAATGACTGTCATTCTGGAGCATGTGGCAGTCATATGTCTAGGTATGCCACTGGCCAAAATATCTTACAAAATGGTTATTTCTGGCCTTCATTGTTTAAGGATTGCATTATTGCCATTCAAAAATGCCACACTTTTCAAACCTACAACAATAATATCCAATCTCATCCTGCTCCTTTTCACCCTGTAGTTTTCGTTGGTCCATTTGATAAATGGGGAATTGACTTCATGACATGTAACCCTCACTCGGTCGGGGGGCATGGATACATCATCGTAGCTATGGATTATTTCACTAAGTGGGCCGAGGCGATGACTACATTTGATAATATTGGGAAAACTGAAACATTATTCATATCCAATCATATCGTTATTAGATTTGGTGTCCGTCAAACCATCATCACTGACCATGGTAGTCATTTTCGCAATTTCATGATGTCTGAACTTACCGAGAAGTTGGGTCTTCACCACGAAAACTCAACACCTTACTATCCACAGGCCAATAGCCAGGTTGAAGCAATCAAGAAAGTTCTCACTACTATGCTTCGACAAATGATAGGAATTCACAAGTCAAGCTGGCACACAATGCTCTTCTCGGCATTATGGGCCTATCGAACATTTGTTAAGTCTTCCACGTGGTTCACACCTTTCCAATTAGTGTATGGTATTGAAGCAATTTTGTCGATTGAATGTGAAATCCCATCTTTGAAACTAGCTGTCAAAATTCTCCCTAACACCTCAACCGAAGAGTAACGTCTCTTGTATTTGATGTAGTTAGAAGAGACTCGTCGTGATGTTTCCTTCGTCATTGAAACTCATAAAAAGTGTCTCAAAGCTCAATATGACAAGCATGTCAAACCACATGTTTTTTTTAGGGTGATTTGGTTCTTATTTACAAACAAGATCATGACTTATTAGGGGCCGGAAAATTCGATCCCATTTGGCGTGGCCCTTATATTGTCAAACGAGTGTTGGAGAAAGGGGCTTATGATCTGGTAGATTATGATGGAATTCCTTTGAGTGAACCCAAAAATGGGATTTACTTGAAAAAGTGCTATGCTTAAACCTTTTTTTCATAAGTGCTGTGTATTTTTAGTGTATCATACTCTTGTGTGCTTTTTCGTTTTTGGTTCTGCTTTTTAGCTTCTTACCTTGCATTGTGCTTGGTTTCTAGATGTCGGTGTATTCGCTACCCTATATCGGATTTAATGATGGTGCTAGTCGCAATACTCAAAACTTAGCGTCAGCTACATGGGCAATATATGCACCTACGAATGAATTGATTATTCTACATGGTGTTTCCCTTGGTCGTGCAACTAATAATATTGTGGAATACAATGCAATTATTGAGTTGTTAGATAAAATTGTTTCACTTGGCATCCATCATCTTATTGTACAACTTGATTCAAAGTTAGTAGTCCTACAGTTGAGTAATATTTATTCCATCCGAAGTCCTACTTTGTTACGGGTATATTTACAAATTCGCCTCTTGGAAAGACTTTTTGATTACATTGAGTATCAACATATTCCTAGATGTTTAAATACATTAATATATGAATTGACTAATTATGTGTTAGACAGACATTTGAGACATTTATAAACCCAATCACACTTTTTACAAAAATAAGTAAGCCAATAGGAACTTTATATTTATAACAAAAAAAGTTACAAAAAGTGTTTGTCCAAAGACCAAAATATCAAAAAGTGAAGCTCATGGCTTCATGTACAAAAAAATCAAGGATGCTGCTCGCTATAACAAACAACTTCCCATGCCACTTTACGGAGCAGTCGACCAATAGATGTAGATACGCCAACTATGTGGCATTGATATTGCCTAGGAAGTTCATCCACCGTGGAGTCAGGGACATTCATGGTTAGTCCCTCTAGGTTCTATTCAATCTCCTTGAGATCCGTGACGACCACCCCTGCTAAAACACCTATCTCTCCTCACCTCTGGATGGGAGATGATCCCGAAGGACGATAAGGCCCCACGTATACATTATTGAGAGAACTTGATTAGTCTTGGATAGATGACACAAAAAACACTTTATATAATTAAAATATCAAAAAAATCATATAACAAAATTTTTATTCTTACCTATGTCCCCCCACTGAGATCCCTTAGGAAGAGATAAATTAGGATCCCCACGGAAATCCGTCCCGACGTATGCATAGTCCTCCACCATGATTAGCTAATTCCTCAACCATTGGAAGAAAAAATCGCCATACTTGACTATAGGAACACTACCATGACGAGACATTAGATCCACCCACCTCTTCATCTTGGATCTTGTGGAGCGAGTATACCCCACTCCACCTATAGACATAGGACATGAAATCTCTCCAAGAAGAAGGACACCAAAATGTACTCGTAACCGAATTTCTTCAACCGACCGTTTTGACACTTTGTGAGTTGTTTTTTCATGCTTTTCAAGACACCCTCACACTAGTTGAAGACCCTAGGTTCCATGCACTCTATCACGTACTTAAAATGGATTTGCAAAGCCATGTGGGGAGTAGAACTCCCTGCCATATGGGTAATGGCATAAAGGATGGTCCACAACGTTAAATCCTGAACATCTCTAATGGCCACCTTGCCACTATGTTTTTCCGTACCTGGCACACAATGGTGAGAAACATAGTAATCCATGGGTTCTCCCCCACCCCTGCTTCTTGTGAGTGATACATGTGAACCACAAGGAGAAAACCCCATCATAAAGTAGATATCCTGTATATCCAATGTGAGTGTATGAACACCGATGTGAAAGGCTTGTTCGTTCGCATCCCACATGTGAACCAAATACTCTAGCAACCTCAGTTGGGCTCTCATGCCCTAAATCTTGAAAAGATTGAGTAACCCACATTGCCTAAGAGTCATAACTATGCCCAGGTCATTCCTAAAAAAATGATATTCTTTCTCATGCTCTCATTCACACCACTCAAGCATTTTGACCAAGAGAATCTTGCCAAGTAACATCAAAAGTAGATTAGAAACTTAAAATATTCATTCCTAGAAGTTTTTCTAGTTAAATTTATCTTTTAAAAAATTTGATTTTGGTCATCGCAGGGCTGCTCTTTTACGTAGAGCGACGTCGTCGCACCCTGTCTTTGGGTCTTCTGAGACGATGTCAGATCATTGCAGTTCATGATACTATGGACCTGTGATGATGTCAATGCGCCGTTAGCCGTAAAAGACCGGCCTAAAATCCAAATTTAACCAATAAAAATAAAATTTGAAACCATGAAAAGATAAAGAAGAACATGATTACCTTTTTGATGGAGACGATTCACAAAATGATCCACCAGGCACTCTGAAATCGACAGTTGAAATTTGGGGAGAAAAGAGGGTTTTAGGACACTATTTGGGTAAATTTGCAAATGAAATGGTAAAAAGGGTGTTTTGGCCTATTTTGTTGTTTTTTACCATATTTTTATTGCAATATTAAATTATTTTTTATATTTTATCCATGCCCTAAAGTCTAACCTACTTTGCGGAGTGTTTACTATTTCAGATTAAAAAAGTCTAAGGATGGAATGTTTGAACAGGGGTCCACCCTTTTTTATTGTTTTTGTGTATTTTTCTTATGTACATATGCTTTTAGGGTTTTTTAAGAAAAAATCCGAGAACAGTCTTAATTCTTTCTCACTCTCGTGAAACCATGAGAATGTAATTGAGTAATCTTTTGTCGTTTTTTCAAACTCGCATTGATAATACAGAAAATGAAACCTATGGAGTATCCTTTAAGCTCTCTTCAAGCTACCTAAACATGAAAAGATAGTCGAGCGACCTTTATCTTTTCACTCTCGTGAAAGTATCTGAAGAAAATGTGAGATGAGAGGTAAATTATCTCTTTTTCAGTCTCGTCAGACTAACTTACGAAAAATTACCTTATGGAGTTCTCTTTAAGTGTTTTTCAGACTCTCTAAAAATGAAAAACCCTTGAGTTTTCTTTCTTTGGACTCATTAAATAAACATCGAAAGACCCATATGGGACCAAACCACTCCTTATTAGGGTTCGTTAAACATACTCCAAGGGACTCATCCAAAGGATGAGCTTATGTTTACAAGAATATGTTATTCTCATCAATATTGCGTAAAAATAAAGAGGTACTCGCCAGAAATGGTGGGGGAATTTGTGTTAGTGGAAGTAATAGTCGCTCTTGAACATGACACCCCCTTCATCATTGTATCCAAGTTGAGAAATCCATTTGTATCTCGTTTGACTATGTACAATTTCATATGTTGGGTCCTCCTTGAGTCAATGCTTCCAATACAACTATCGTGTCGTTCATATGTTTAAGAGAATTCCAACCTAAACAAGCCTTCTATCGAGTCGACCATCTGTAGTTATAAATTTTCTACCATGTCATCCTTCCCTGTGTTAGTTCCGAATTACGTCATACTCTGATCTACTTCAAATATGTTACATATTTAGTGTCATTGATGGGGGATACATCAAGGCCCTGCTATGACGAGTCTTTTCCTGTCGACTTCAACTCATTATCCAGGAACAAGATTTAGAAATCAATTGGTACCTTCGAACTTGCATGCCTCAATGGAAAGTTTCCTCGCTTTCGACAGTGGGTTTTCATTATTGACCTCTGATCAAGAGATTTCGCAGAGTGTTCAACTTCATCCCATTTATTCACATTCATTGGATTGTACTAGAGTACCTTGGGAGTCATTGACATCAATGGTGATTTCCCTCACACTTGTTAACAATTTTCATTAATGACTGGTAATCAAGTGATTTATACCATGTTCAACTTCGACACCTGTAATCACATGGCTAGATTCATACTTAGAGATGATTGAAATGAAGACCTGGATGTCATGATCTTGATCCAAGTTGCGAAGGAGTATTCATAAGTTTTTACTGACACATAGATCTACTATGTATGTCTCGTGGCTATGTCCAAGTTTGAATTCTTTTAGAGCTTAGATCCAGAGTGTATTTCTGGCGGCTATGCTGAATCATGATGACATGGATCCACAATGTATGTTTAGTGGCCATGACTCACTTGACACTTATGAGTAGAGTCATGTGTAGTCTAAGTATGAGAATTCCTACCTCAAAAGATGGTATGTTATTATGCATATGCTTTATTTTTTGCAGGTTCCCGATTGATGTGCTCCTTGTTTTCGACACACACATTCTGCAAAGTATTTAAGCTGTCACAAAGTTCCAGTTTCATACTTTGGGGGGAATTTTGTTACACATTATTTTGGTCACCTCAGTGATCAACTGACAACATGTGCTTAACTCATTTTCATGTTACCTGAAAATATTAAAAGAGACTTTCTCCATGAGAAAAGTGGTTTTCTTTTCCTCTTTCAAAAACTATAACAAGGAAGGTCGTCACACCCTGCTGTATGCATGGTGTGTGATGATGCATGATTGTCGCACTCTGCACTAAAATTGGATTGTGACGTCATCACAGACTGCCTGTGCATAGGGTGCAATGATTCTTAAGCAAAGGAAAAGTCAAAATTCACGAATATTCTAGAAGGGAATCTTCTAGAAGATGAGGTGGCCTCCGATCAGTTTGGATCTTACTCGCTTCTCTGATTTAGTGGGATCATCCTAAAACCCTCATCGATATATTTTTCACCCTATATAAAGAGGGATCTCTTATGGAAAAGGATAATGTTTGCAAGGGATTTCATATGCATGAATATTTCTACTACAAATTATACTTGAAAGCTTTACTTTAGTTCTCTAAGTCAGATTGCGGATCTTCTTCATCAAAGGCATTGGAGAAAAGGTGTGTGTGTTGGAGAAAAGATCCATTGAAAGGGACCTTGCAACATCAAGGCATGGGTTGTATTCTCCACTTTCCATTTAATATAATGCAACAATACATTTCTTCCCTATAAAGGTGTCTTAACTTTTATTGTATAACTCCTTGATCTTATACATAGAATTCATTGGAATATATATATCTTTGTTCTCTCTCTTTGTTGGTTTGTGCTTCTTAAACAGGTTAACCATCCCGCAAACTCGAAAATGGAGCTACAAGGATGATACTAGCAAGGATCAAACGTCGTTTAAAAGGTATGTCACATGTACCTCTCTAAACTAGATTATATGACAATGAAGTCTAAGGTGAAGTTTGTATTCTATCTTGTTTTGTTTTAGCTTCCTGTGGAATTTAGGGAGATTAGTTTTTGTCCATACTTACTAATTAGTCTTATAACAATTGCACTATAGTTTCCCATTGTAGGAAATTCATCTTTACGATTCCCCTTTGACTTGCACATTTCGCACCATACATGCTCGTGCATGAATTTTTTCTTTTCCATATCCTGCAATTGAATTGTTAGGTTGACCAACTGAGACTATACC
>ML850267.1:8247-18450 GCA_009831015.1 Picea engelmannii
TTCCCTACTTGTTCTTCTTCTTGTATGGATATCATTGATTTTATTTTGTTCTAACTTCCCTTCTACTTATGTGTATCATATTTCTAGTTGTAATATCCCTGACCACCAACAGGTCAGGAAACATCACCACATAAACATTTTTTTTCTCTGATACCATTTTGTAACATCCATGGCCATCAATAGGTGGGCCATGCTACCTCATAGAAATAACAATTATCATATCCATATATATATATAAACATAAACATACAACATATTTTTCTAATACACATATTAATGTAGAATAAAAGTAAGCCTATACATACAACATATACAGGAAATACTCATCAATATAGCATGCACAAATACATATCATGTAAATGACTAGAGGATTGGTACTTATCTTTTAATTGAAGTACACCATCTCTGTGCAAACCTTCCACGAACATCCCAGCCATAGACCACGCTTCTCATCACTCTCAATAGTGAGTCACCCCCGAGTTGGGACTAAAATCCATCCGGGTAAAGGGATTCCTAGGCTAGTCAAGGACAACAAGAAGTTGCACAATACAACAGGAAGGATTTCCTCCAAGGAGCCACTTACACCCACAACTCACAAACTCTCATTCCCCACATGTCTGTCCCACCCAAAGATCATACACCTTCATTGTCCCACATTTCATCGGTTGCTTCACCTCCCTTTCTAGGGATTCAACAACATGCCAGATCAAGAATTCTCATAGCTATATAGGTGCTACTAGACTCCCTCCAGGAGAACTCACTTCCTTAGCACACTCTCTCACCTAGAGAGAGTCGCTCACAAGCCTGAAAACTTGCTTCTTCTATCCACGGGCCTGACAACCCGCTTCTTCACTCCCTCTACTCAACACACAAGCATGGTGATGGAAACAACATCAATTGGACATGGGGTATGGTAATGACAGAGAAATACACAGGCAACCCGTAGGGTATAGGTGTCGCAAGGGTATCAATTCAAGCTTGTAGCACAGGTTTAGGGTGGTTGAGGAATTCAACAATGGTGGAAATGGTTCACTGTGTGCTTGCTCAGTGCGTGAATGAATGTGGCAACCCCTGACCAGAAGGGAGAGAATGGGGAGAATGGTTATAATCCCCACATAAATATGCATGTGCCTTGGATGACACTTGTCTCTCTAAGAGCATGTTCTTCTCCACTTGGAACTTGTTCCTATCCCCAAAGGAACTTAGGATGAGTTAATATCCTCTTTACAGCCTTTATAATAATAATTATATATTATTCTCTTGGGTTTAAGATCTTAAGAGTATCCCTTTTTCCCCCAATCTCCTAGCCTCCTCCCTTGCCCGAGCTAGTGGAGATTAGTCCCCCATACTCCTTTTTCATGGTTTGTCTACACACCGCTATGTTGTTTTTATTAATAATATTAATATTTATATGTACAAAACAAGTTCTTGGCCTTTAACATCTAGGCTCCTCAACCTTATAAGCACATAAGCCTCCTAGCTTATAACACTTGGCTCACCAACCTACAAAACATGTTACAATTTATGATTACAACTAGGGCTCGGCCTTGGGATATTACAATCCCCTCCCCTCATTTTTGCATAATCCTCAGTGCAACTTGTTTATACATATACAATTCAAAAATTCTTCAAAAAGGCTCCAAGATTTAGCTATCGGAATCCTTTTATCCACTTGGTGCTCTACTTTTAAGAACCAATTTCAGTCTTCATACTACAATTGGAATTCAATTTCTCTATTACATAGAGTTGCTTCAATAATAATTCAACTCATTGTTCCTTATTACATTCTTCAATTAAACATCATTGAAAGCACCAACTCGTTGTATATCCACGACGTTCCACCCAGTCATAGATCTCACTATTGATAAAATATCAGTAGTGTATCACCCCCAAGTAGGGGCTATGAATCCATCAGGTAAATGGATTCCCAAGATAACCAGGGCCCACAATCAATATCAACATGGTCTAGGGAAAGTTACCAAACCTCAACAGCAATCCAACCAATGGTCTCTCTTCCCTAAATGCATGTACAACCCAAGGTAGTATGCACCTTCACTTTCCAACATTTCATCGACTGCTCAACTTCCCTTCTAGGGCTCCAGCATAGGTTGAACAAGAAGTCTCAGAGCACCATGGCTCCAAGAGTTCCAACTGCCTTTACAGGTCTCCAAGTACCCTTCAAGCCTCACACCAGGGAACCTATCCCCACACTTCTCCCTCCAGGGATCCAACCTTCTCCAAGGAAACCCAAAGAGAAGTGTACACACACCTAGATCCATCGGGGATCCACAGGGTAAGATTTGTTGTCTCCAATCAACATCTTACCCGGAGCTACTCTTTGCAATCAACATTCCAACTTTAATCAATATCGTCTCATCTGCATCACACAAATGCAATTATCATGAGATAAAATAAAAGAATTCATTTAGGAACTCAAACTTAGTTCAAAGGGGATTCAACTTTTCCCAAAAACCTAAAATTATATTTCATAATTCTTCTTGGTTGTTTCCATATTAAGAATGCATCCTTCCTTGTTTTTTTCCACAAGCACCAAACTGCATACCATTTTTCCTGCAATGCTTCATCTTTTATACATCCAACAAATTGTCAGTATTTCATGTACATCATAATTCAGTTGAAATATGTACAAAACCTTATGCAATGATCTTAGAATTTCCTACACCTAGTAATTCAATCGCAATTACCAAACAATTTAACAAAATAGAATGACTCTTCACTCTATGCATATGAATGTTCATAATTAATATCTGTAAGTTCATTGCTTCTTTTTATGAACGAATTTTTTTTATCTAGTCAATGCTTACGTGACTACTTGACTTGCAAATTTCATGTTGCAATGTCTAACAACTCCTGAAATGTCCTCAAATTCATGAGTTAACAACATTTCAATTGTTAGTAACAATTATTTCCATGCAATAATATATATGCATGTACTTACAAAACACATTTAGCAATTTCATTTAAGTATACAATTCTATCACTTACTATGCATGAGTGCAATTCTCAATGCATATTTATTCAATTTAGCTTGCATTGAATCACATAATTCTCTTTATCTCTGTCATGTATCTTACCATCCGTACGTTGGAATTTTGTCCAATGTCTTGCACATTCTCCACACACTTTCTATTGTCTTCCTAATTAATTGGATGCCTTCCTTTTCGACCTGAACACTACACCAAAAATATAATTATGTGGTGTTCATTAGCATTAGCAAAAAGGTTGCAGCCCAAGTTTTATTTAAAGGTAGGAAGCTTTTGGTACTTGTTTGTTTCATAACCTTTCCATATCCATACTTTTCCATATCCAACCATGTGTTGGTCTCATACATGACTAGCTTTACTGGAATTCATTCCTATAACAAGTTCTTATCTTTTATTTCTTTGGTTATTACCCCATAACCAAATTAACATCGAATTATACTATGTTAGTCTGTGCATTCAAAAGATAAAATCTTTGATAACTATAGCATGCCTCTATCCTTTACCACCTCTAGTGTTATCTTATTCATGTTAATGCATTTAAATAATACCATATTGTGTATTATAAAATTCTATCAGGGAAATTCTTACCTCGATTTCCTTTTGGAAGTGATGCAACATAATTTCAAAAGAGAAATACTTACTTGCATAGCTTCCATTGAATGAATTTGATGTTACCTGATTAGTTGATAATAGTAGAAGCTTTCATGCGTATTTTATCAAACTTATAACCAACACTTCAACTTTATGTTGCTTCCTTCCATATGCAACAACATCATCAACAAAACTTGCAACAAGAAAGAATTATTTTCTTTGGTTGTCCCAACAAGCCATAACATACTTACTTCCACAGAAATTGCAGCAACTTCCTTCTCCATGAACAAATTTTCATTGTTGATCCCCAAAGTCTTTAATTCTTCCCAGATTCCCGAATCTTCTTGTGCTCTCATTGTAGTCACTGTACATGATTAGTTCTGACCTGAGCACTTTCTAGCCAATCACTCTTGGTTTCCTTCATATTTCCAGTCACATACTAAGTGGATATTAACCTTCATACTTCATTAATTTCCTGGATCCAACTATCCCAACTCACACTTGGATGAATTAAAATTCCAAACCAAGTTATTTTATAGACTACAGATTCTTCAACATCCATTTACTTTTTCAAACTGAACTACTTCATTATTTTTCTGACTGACTACCTTAGTACTTGAGGTTTCTTGTACCTTCTCTTATCTTTGACAACTAGTCTCAAACTTGAATTTCATAGCCAATATCTATTCATATTGTAAGGATGAGCATATGCCCCCTTTGCTAGCTGCATAGAATTATTTGACATCCATATTTTTTTATTTTTTTTGAGACATTTCTTCAGTTGCATTGCTAAAATTTCTCTAATAGCTACATCCCTAGGAATTTCTTGGACTGTTCTCATATTCCTTCTTTACCCAAGCAAGGGAATGCCTTGTGATGGCAGTTTAATATAGTATGGTGATGGTCCAACCAATCCATACCGATTTAACAGTCATATGAACCCAAAGGAAAGATGTTCCAATCTGCCTTGGTGCTCGGCCCAGTCATGCCCACTGGACCTGACTTAACCAAATCAATTAATTTTCTCTTGGCTCCTGTACCCAACTTTACCAGCCAATATTTCCCATGCTTTCTTCTTGGAAATTGCAATCTTTCCACTACTTAGGAATCTATATAGCTATGACTAGCTCCTGAATCAACTAAAAATAGTAAATTATGGTTATTGATCATACCTTCTACTTCAATCATGTGCGATTGAAACTATGCTTGCTTGCTTTCCAAGATGCATAGGTCCTTAGTACACTTCTTATTCAAACCCCCTCTTTCTCCTAGGGTGCATGACCTCTCAACCTAGGATCGATTAATTTGATGGAATCAAATTGGCTCGCAGGCTCCTGCTAAGCCCAAAAACCTTATCTAAAGGGTTTTGTTTCCTTCCTCGTGCTCGAAATAGTGAATGGGGATCTTTTCAAACCCACAGAATCCTTTAAGGGACCTTGTGCCAAGTTAGGGGCCAATCGATGATGCCCAAGCAGTTTCAGGACCTCTCACTCCACTCGGTGCATGTCCTAACTCACTTAACCTTTCGAGCGCTTGTCTAATCTTCTCATCCTTCTAAATTCAAATTTCAGGCCCTAGCCCTTTTCCTTCGGTGGTGATAGCATATGATCGCAGATATGAACATGCACCAAATCAAAAGGTGGTTACTATGTGCTTCATATTTTCTATCTTCGGGTGTTTTCAAATCACCACAATGCCAATCTCATGAACTCTGAACTTGCAAAGTTGACAATTGACATGAGAGGGATCAACAGTCCCCGCTCTCTATCCAAATAACCAACCACAAATATCTTCAAGACTCTCCAGAGTGTCAGATATTCTGACACATGTCCATGAATGTCAATGGTCACGATGAACTCCAACACTTCAGCCTTCGACAGTTCTCAACCCACGCAACCCCACTTTCCACTGAAGTGGTTATCCTTCGATGTGAAGGATATGCTGACACTTTTCCTTTGCTGATGGATGAAAAATATGAACTCTGGCTCTTTGGCCTTTAGGATTTCTTTCTCCACCCAAATTCATCTTCCTCTGGAGCGTTGTTGCTCTGGAGTGAAGGATCTCATGACACCTTTCCTCGTAGGATCAATGGGAAATATCTACTTCGACTAACGACGACTTCAAAATTTCTCCACCCTTTTGCAATGGCTTCCTCTGAAATGCAGGATATTTCACCATGTGTCTCCAAACGAAGGATGGCTGAGATATTCTCCGCTACTCTAGGATTCAGGGATTTTTGAAGTACCACACTTTAAATCCTATGAATTTAATGATCAATTGTCATGCGTCCTCCTATGCCAATGGCTAGGATTTACTTTTGCTCTTCGAGCCTTCAAGATATTTTCACACTCCTTGATTGAAATATCTCAGAGTGTTGTTGCTCTTGATTTCATGATCTGTTGACACATACTTCTAGGTACCAATGACCAGGATCTACTCCGGACTTTTGGTCTTCAGGGATTTCTCTTTCCTATGCACTTGAGCTCTAAATTCCTGAATTTCAAGAAATCCGAAGGACTTCGGGAATTAACCTTCATGCAAATTACCTGGATTCAAGGAATCTCTATCTGTCGTGTTCAAATCCAATAGTTGGGACCTATCTTCCTCCTCTGCACGCTCCTCCTTATCTAGACGTAGATTTTTTATGGTCCAGATCAAATCTCACAACCAATCTAACGGATGTAGTAGAGATCCTCCCTCTTGATCTTTGTTACTTCCTTCCGTTGAAGGAAATTTGAAAAGATTCAAAGGTTGTGGCCTTTGATTCGTCTGTGAGCCCAACTACTTTGATCTCGACTCTGCTTATGAGAAAACACTATCCTGAACTTGAAGCAAGTTTATGTGTGCACACTTGTGTTATCTCTCTCGAGCTTTGAACTTGCTCTGAACTCAAAAGGGCCTCAACACTTCACTCCTTCAAAGGATTCTTGTGCCCTCCTAGCACTCTGTGTACTCCTTGCACTGGCTCTATGGACACCTGCCAAAGCTTACAGGGTTTTCAGTAACACTAGTTGTGCCTCCTCTTCATAGAGTTTTCTTACTTCTTTCGATGTGGTCTACTCAAGAAAGAATCCTCACAGTTCCTTCTCTAAGACTTTTTATATTCTTAAAACACGAATTCAAGCATTGGCCCCCTTTTTCTCTGGTCCCCAAATCATGTGACTACAAGTTGTGACCAAGCACTAAGTTGATAGGCTCTTATCGAAACTTCAGTTCTTCAAAACTTTTGGCTTTGGATAATTTCACGCCTTCTTCTCTAATTTGTTTTGAATGTCGAGCTGGTGAACACGCAGAGTGGGGTGGAACTATGGTCCATGGCACCTTAGAAACTAATGGATGATATTTACTACGAAGCCCCAGCTTCGTGATTTTTTGAATTACCACTGCATAGATCCACTGTAGTGTCGGATCCTTGAATTCACAAACAGCACATCAACATTCTGCACCTTCTCGTTAACCAATGGCCACGATCAACTCTAGGACTCTGACTTCAAGAGTTACGAACTTCCATACTCTAAATTATTCTCGAGTGTCAAGTCTTTGGACTATCGCATCTATTTTCGCATGTCCTCTATGATCAGCGATCGAGGTAGACTCCGGCCTTCGGGCCTTTGGGATTCTTCATAATTAAACACTTGGTGACCAAGTTCCTTCGGAGTTCCAAGTCTCTGGACTTTACGATCTGGTGCCACGCATCCACTATCACCATTAGGGGCCCCACTAACCAGTCTCAAGAAGAGTGCCACATGGTGGAATACTAGAAGCATACACGTGGCCCAATCAGATGGGTGAAATGTGTCACGTTCTAACTATAATTTCAATCGTCCAAAGGTTATTAAATCATTGACACATGGTACATATCCCATGTGTCCACATCATCCCAGGTGATGTCAGCAAGCCACATCACTTTGGGCCTTCAGGCTTCAGGACTTCGTAATATTTCCCACTAGCACACTTCAATTATCTCGAATGTCGAAATCCCGAATACGTTAATTTTCCAACTCATGCCTCCTTTAATGAATGGTCCAGATCAACTCTAGACTTTGGGAATTTGGGAGTTCTCACTCTAACACACTCCATTTCTCCCGAAGTGCCCAAATTTTGAACTGTTGTGAGATCTATGGATCACAATCACTTGCGCACATATCTGATGGTTGAGATTTTTTCTTCACCAGTGCGCCTTACCTCTTTCTCTTGACTCGATCTAATGGCTCTGATCTATCTTTGGTTGATCCAACAATCAAGCACTTTTCCCCAGATCTACGGCATATATCCTCTCCAGAACTTCGGTTCTTCGATGCTTTTTATCCCTTTTACGACAAGTAACTTCAAACAGTCAGAGCAACGAACTTCCAAAGGACTTCGGTGCTTAACCACCATGCTCCTTTTCCCCGATATGATGGTTTTGAAGGATCCTCCTTCTCCCGAACAGATCCTACAATCCAAATTATAAAATTTGTGTCCCAATACCATGGTTGTGGTGGTATCCTTCCTCTGTAGGTTTTCTTGAACCATTATACTTCCTATGCTTCTGAACACAGTCCAAGTGTTCACATGGTGCCTTCCTGACCCTCAGGAATGCTCTGAACTTTGAATTTTTTCCCTCTCGACAATAATTCACTCTGAAACCTTTTCTTCATTAATCACCTATTTGGCCCATCTAGGCTCAGTTTTGAAACCATGGCTCTGATACCATTCTGTAATGTCCCCAACCACCAACAGGTTGGGCAACATCACCCCATAAACATTTTTTTTCTATGATACTATTTTGTAACATCCATGGCCATGAAGAGTCCGGCCATGGTACTGTTATAACCCTAATTTGCACCATACATGCTTACCTGGAATCAGGCCATCTCAGATCCCTTCTTTGCCAAAACACTGTTGAACAACTCTTTAAAAAACCTCTTTTATAAGGTCCCACACACCCTACTCCATTACTGCACGCGTGTACATGCTAGCTGACCTAAAACAGCCCATGTGGACCTACAAAAGCATGAAAAAAGGAAAGTTTTTGATGGAACACACAGATTTGGGTGATTTAACTGAAACTCTCGGCCATGCATGGACGGGAGTTTCAGTTAAATCACCCAAATATGTGTGTTCCATTGGCAACTTTCCTTTTTTCATTCTTTTGTAGGTCCACGTGGGTTGTTTTAGGTCAGCTAGCATGTACACGCGTGCAGTAATGGAGTAGGGCATGTGGGCCCTTATAAAAGAGGTTTTTTAAAGAGTTGTTCAGCAGTGTTTTTGCAAAGAAGGGATCTAAGATGGTCTGATGCCAGGTAAGCATGTATGGTGCAAATTAGGGTTATAACAGGTACCTCACAGAAATAAAAATTATCATTTGAATATATATAAACATAAACACACAACATATTATGATAATACACAAATTAATGTAGAATAACGGTAAGCCTATACATACAACATATACCATAAACACTCATCAATATAGAATGTACAAATACAAAGCATGTAAATGAACAGAGGATTAGTGCTTATCTTTTAAACGAAGTACACCAACTACGTGCGGACCTTCCATGAACCTCCCATCCATAGACCGCGTTGATCATCACTCTCAACAGTGAGTCAACCCCGAGTTGTGACTAAACTCCACACAACTAAAGGGATTCCTAGGCTAGGCAGGGACAATAGGAAGTTGCACAGTACAACAGGAACTATTTCCTCCAAGGATCCACTTATGCCCACAGTTCATAGATGTAGAGACCATAAAATACAACTTTTAATTCGATTAACATATATTTTCTTTCTCTATACGTAAATCATTCATTCACATCCTACAAGCATAAAAATTATGTTGGAATTCAAATCTATTTACAACATGAAAATAACTTAACATAACAAAATTTAATTACCTCTTCCTTATGCTAATTTTTCCGTTGACCTGGTTGTCTAGCCTCCTGTTGCCTGATGCACTGACCAACTCTGCCCAAACCATGTTTCCTCCCTGCTAGCTAGGAGCAACCTGTCCAGCTTCCTAGCTTCAAGATACCGTAAGGCTATCCTGGCCCCCGTGCCCAAAACCCCCAGCAAACCAGTGCCCCCCGTAATGATCCTCCAAGACTGTAGAACTCCAACACAAAACTAGAAAATCCAAGCCCAAAAACCAGAACTCTCCCCCTCCAAAATGCTTCCTCCCCCCAATAATGATGATCCTCCACCTCCTAGGACTCCTCCTGTCATATCCCCTCCCCCGACTCTCTTCCTGCTCATTAATATCTTATCCCTTCATTATTATCTTATCTCTTTATTTAATGTCTTATCCCCTTATTAATATCTTATCCTTATATTTAATGTCTTATCCCCTCACGCATACGTAAATCATTTAATTAAACAAATTAAAATTATTAACCCTCTTAAATTTATTAACCTGGTCATTGAATGTGATAGGTAATTAATTAATTAATTAATCAAAAGTTATAACAATTAATTAATAAATAAATATTTAATTAATATTAATATGCCAATCTTTGTTTAATTAAAACCATGTTAGGACAATTAATTACCTAATTAATTTTGCTTAATAATCCCTAAGCATATATTCAACTAGGGTTGTTACATACACCCATCCTTTAGGAAACTT
>ML850267.1:30143-40362 GCA_009831015.1 Picea engelmannii
CACATTATTGTACTATTGATGTATGGGATTTAATTTTTGTTGTACATTGTTGAAATTAGGAGCATCTTGGCATATCATCATCTTTGCTTGCACCTTATAGGTATCTAAAGTTATTTCTCAAATCAATTCTAATGTTATACAGTCCTTTTCACCATGACCCATTGATTTGTAAAAATTGTAGTATGATATTTTTGACATTGTCTTATACTTTTTCATCATTGGAAAATGATATGGATCATGCCCGTGTGTCTTACAAATCCTGTACCATGGTCCTCCTTTTGGAAATATTTTTGGCACCCCTGCTTCCAAGTATTGCTCAAAGGTTGGGCATTCATTCTTATGTTGTCCTTCTATCCTACATAACGTACACCAAATAACTTTTATCTTCTCTTTCCCCTTAATTTGGTTCAATTGAAATGTCATATTCTTCAAGTCCTATTTCAACTCTTCTATTGTTGGATCTATCTGTTAATACTAGTTTTCTTCCAACTGCAGGAATGCTTGTAGGGCCTCTTCCTAATTTTGGAACTTCTGATGTCTCAAAGGATACTTCAAGTGTGGTAGTATTGAGTTCATAAATAACTGCCTATGTTTCATGTTAGTAATAGAATACTTCAACTTTCCCATAGGGGTGTAAATCGATTGGCAAGTGTCATGTAAATGGAAGGAAATATGTAAAGGAGGTCTCAAGTTCGATTCTCACCTCGATTTACTTGTGCTCCATACTTGTGAGCTCTGTGGCACACCTAGGGTTATAGTGGTAGTGGACGGGTATCAACCACGTGTTACACGAGTACGAGAACCACGAGTGGTTGATTCCCCCAGTATTTAAAAAAAAAACAATATAATACTTTAACATACCTTTCAGACGTATGAACCTTTGATCAATCTTCCAAATAGACTCACCTCGTTTCTTCCTGATTTCAATCATTTCATTCATGTATTGTTATTCTGAGCTTGGCTTCTGAAATTCATTTACTAGTAGATTTTTCACCTCTGTGACGGTCTTAGGTGCTCCTTATGGACTTCTTACATCAAGGATCATGTACCAATCCAACGCGCGGTATATGCGTGTTATATCTAACTGTGTTAATATTTTATCATTTTCTGTGACCTACGTTTCTTCCCAAATCTTTTCACATATAAACAAAATGCTTTTCAGGGTTCTCTGATGCCTCACCCCGAAACTCTAGTAATCTGATAGTGGAATTTGTAGATAATTGATTGATACTTCTTGAACTCTATCCCATAGTTTTTGGTCCTCTATTGGATCCCTTTCCTACAGCACCTCCTCTACTAAAAATCAGTTGTCTAAAAGATAGTGTTCTCTCAGGTGTGTTAGTCGCACATAGGGTTGTAGGTTCCACACTGACTGTGATATGGATTGGTGTTCTACCTTATGTTCCTAACCCTGGGCATCTTTTTTTCCTTTCATATGTTGCATGTAGCATTTCCTCAATATGCTCCACATCCCATAGATCCTCTACCTCTTCGTCATCGCTCAACAATCCCTCTATGTCGTCTATGGCCCTCTTTTTGTTATTTATATTATATTAGTAAGGTCTATCGATGCGCGTCTTTTCATCTTTTTCCATTATCTTCTTTGTATGGTCTACTTCCATCATGATTGGGTACATGGCCTCCTTCTGGTTCCCTTTATCCATCTCCCTTTCCATATTTCAAACTCTTGTCAGTGCTTCCCCCCTTCCCCCATGTGTGCATGGAAGTTTAGTTGTTTGATTCCATGGTAATCACACCTTTGTCATACAATAAAATATTGATAGAAGTATATAGTGATATTATGTACCTACCTCTGGGTCCCTTCATAAAATCCTACTCTACAGCAGTGTACGACTTCACAGTATCAACTACAAATTTAGTGATAAACCCTACAATAATATTTTCTAACCAAAAATATACTATGCACATAAGTTTATTATTGACTTGTTGTAATTGTGTGATCTCCACAAAATGCCACTCTAGCTTTCTGATCTGATTCATAGGATGATTTTCCTTTAACCTCAATAGTCATTCCTGCAACAGATGCAGGAAATCATAGAAAAATACTTCATGCAAGTCGCTAAACACATATTTGTCGAGATATTTGTGTGGTGTAAATTTAGGGGTTTTGTTGTTCTTCTGCACAAACTCGAGTTCCTTTTTCCTTAACCATATTTCAATATCCACCTTCATTGGATTCCATGGCCTAAAAATTCAATTCTATGCTTTTATTCTCTATGTGTTTCTTCAACATATCCGTTCTTCTTAATCATGTGCACTTCCAGCCGAAAACAGAACCATTTGTTGGATGCTTAGGATGACCCAGGTTCTGATATCAATAGGTTTCCAACAAAACCCTCAAAACTATCATCCTTCCTGGTAAACCAAAAGGCAATGATGTGCATAAAGTGCACAACACAGTCTCACCCGAGATAGCTTTATGGGGGACTGCAATACTCAGGTGTTTTTATTCTAGGAAGGGATTGAGACTATCTACTGGTTCTTTTCCTCATGCATCAATATTATTATCCATTCATCTAAGCTATTGTTCATTCATTCATCTAAATATGCATGCATGTTATGATTAGCTAGATTCCTATTCATTATATAACTTATTCATGACATAACATCAAAGAAACCATTCAAAAACATTCACACACTAGATTTACCATGTTTCACCCCCCCCTGGGGATACGTCCACAAAGATCTATCTCTTCTATTGTTATGAGGAAAATCTCTCTATGGATAGGGTAAACCACAACAGACAAAAATGACTGCCGAAATCAACTCTCTTCTCAAGTATGATGGGAAAACAAATATGCTATCAAGACAAGATAAAAGGCCTGCCTTGTCCAGACGTTCGATGAAGTCCATCGTTGAGCACTTAACCCAAATAAATATACCTGCAACTAGTCCTCAACAACCAAACAAATCCAGCATATGATGATAATAAATGATGTTAGCATGTTCAATAGCATAATCCATTAATAAACATGAAAAATACGCCCATGGAATAATAATTCAATATATTTGCAAGATATCAATTGGGTAGGAAAAGAGTATTTCTATTAATATATGATCAACAGAAGTGAAAATGTTACATACTCTCATGTTAGCATAGTTCGAAACTGAGAAACTAAGTTCCTTCCAACTGGGCCTCCACCACTCAATCCTCCACCAAAGGCAACCTCATAAGAGACAAGCAATGAGGTTCTTAATCAATAAGGGAAGAGCTTGGGGGTTGAACACTGTGTTCAGACTTAAAGGAAAAAGGGATTTAGACTCAATATGAAGTAAATAAATTCTCCAGAGTAACTTTTCTCTCAAAGTTGAATTCTTTCTCCTCTTTCCATAGCTCGGAATTGGCCCAGTTATAGACTTTAAAATGAAACTGAAGGGCCGAGACGTAATTTGTCTAGTATATGGAAGGCCAGGGATCACAGATATCCTTTCATGACATGGAAACCCGACATTAATTTTCATTTTTGGCACAAATATGGATGTATGAGAGTTGTAGTGGAGCAACCTACGTATACGCATGTTGTATAGTAGGCAAGATGCGTACATGTGGAAAAATATGTATTTTTAACTCTGGATTTCACAAATAGGGATGATAAGTCTGCATAGGGAAATGGAAAAGGGCCTTTTGTGAAAGATTGCATAGGGTGAGGAAAATATTTCTATAACAAATGCCCCCTAATGTGTGAGGTCAGAGGAGTATTTGTGATGGCTGAAATACATTACAAACAACCCAGAAGTGGAGTGATGGGAAACCAGCTGGAAGAACTAGTTGCTCATTACATTCTGCACTAACTTTGCATACATGGATGCCAATAGGATTACACTGCAGATCCATGTGAAAATATACCAAAAAAGTGTTTGTGGCCATGAATAGGAAAATAAAAATGTGGTTACATTCCAATGGTTGTCATAGTCATGAACAAGGCCCAGTAGAACTAGTCTCAAAACCAATATGAAGATATATGTATACAATGGAGTATGATTTGATCTCCCATGATCACTAAAGTCCAATAACTACTGGTCCAATGAAAAAGAAGCAATGGCTCAGGAAATCTATGGCCACATACTGGTGTCTTCAAGTATTCTACACAATCCACCAAGGGTGCAAGTCTACATCATGTGAATAAAGGAGTTGAGGTCGAACACAATGAAACATCATTTGATTACCAGTCATTGAGGTATACCATTAACAAACATGAGACATCCTATCAATGATCAAAGTAGGTATCAAGGCACTGAGTACATTCTTACAAGTGTGAATAAAGGAGTGGGTGTCGAACACCTGAAGAATCCATCAATCAAGAGACATTGATGTATTCCCGACTATCGATGGCGAGAGAGCCTACGACTAATGACTGCAAGCCTCAAGGTACGCATAAGACTCTAGGTCTCATTTTCTGTATATATGGGCTGAATTCGATGGAAAGAGACCCACTAAAAGGATATCATTAAGGCATCTCTCATCAGTCAGCACAAGGTATAAAGCAAGAGCTTCATGATTTGGTGGAAATCATATGAAGAACATGCTCACGAACCAACGACCCTATGTGTCTTTCATGTGCGCCAAGTAAAAGTGGTACACGTAAAAAGATCCTCTGAATAGTAGGAAATGATGAAAATTGTTGACAAAGGCGAGGAAACCGCCAATAAGGATAATGGCATCCAAGACACTACATGAATCCCAATGTGTGAATATATGTCTTTCTTTCGAACACAAGGGAAACCACCCAGTCAATGACCAATGATGAAGTGTTGATTGTTCGTTCAAGGTTGCCTACCAATGATGAAGTAGGACCAAGGTGCATGATAGGACTACAATATCATCTAATTCTGAGACAAACTAAGGGTATGGCTGACATGAAAAGTCAATACTTTTGAGGAGTGGACGACACAGATTGATAGACATCCTTTGAACAAGAGCATGAGACATATGGAGGACTCTGGTAGCATAGACCCAATGATGAAACCATGATATGTTGGAGGCATCGATAAAACTCTCTATAGGGACTAGAAGAGTAACCAGTCGGTATAGAAGAATCTACAATGATCTCAGCTTCCTAAGGCCATGCTAATACCAAAATTATGATGATAAATTGACTCAATAACTTTGTGTTGTGTTCAAAGGTGACACGACTGTTGCCAACATAATATAATAGTCCCTTCCCACATGTATTTTTTTGTTTTTTCATAGACAAATGAATGCTATGATACAGAGGAGGAAACGAGTGTCGTGAGTCATAAAAACTAGTTCCATCAGTGGATCATACGTATGCTCAATGAAAGGAGATGCATGTGGGAGATGGAAACTAGGGGGAATGTTTCCTCCTGGGTATAGGGTGTCAAATTGCGAAGGATATAAACAAGGCTCTACTTGGTTGAGGATGCCAAAACTGTTGAGGCAAACGGTTTATAATGCAAAGAAAGAACTGGCTATAGGCTCAATAGTGCAATAAAGGGCATGAGATGCAATCACAACTTAACGCCAAAAAATGTCCTTTTTTATGTCATTTAGTATACTTGGTGTGAAAAAGGAATAAACTTGTGCCAAATAGACATCCTTTCAGATCCAATTTATGAGTATGAAAGAGACAAGTTCACTCGGAAATCTTTTCTTTTCAATTTTTGAAGACGATTCATAAAATATATTAACTAAGACTAACGACCTTTCGAGTCCAATCTAATGAGTGTGAAAGGGAAAATCACTCAACAATATTTTCTCTTTTTTGAACGAGCTGAAAAAGATCTTAACTTAGACTTGTTTGGGAGATTCTAGGCAGCAAGTCACGAGGGGGGTGGGCAAGGCTTCTGTGTTGGGATTTTTTGGAATTTCATCATCTTATGAATAGTTGACATAATCTTGGGAAAACCCAAATCTCTCCAAGTCGAGGAGGAGAAAGAAATAGTGGATGATATCATCTCTATGATATATCGAATAATGTCTCTTACAGGAAAAGACATAGGAGGTGGCATTGGATACCCCACAACACTGTCCCAATCAAAGAGGATCTCCTCAAGACGTGGAAGGAGAGAAATCAGGGAGAGTAAAATGATTTCTCATTCAGAAGGTTTAGGATCAAGAATGCTAACAACATGGTTGAAATATGCATCACCCTCCACAAGGGGGGTAGGATTGACCAAAGACTACACTGGTACTACCACTTCTTCAATTCTAGGTTGAAGAGGATGCATGATAATAGGGATAGGGTACACATCACCCTTGAGAATGGGAGTGTGGTCAAGAGAATATTGCAGTGGCATTACTATCATGCCAATCAATAGAGAAACAAGGTGTGGGGAAACCACAGACGCCTAAGAATCTGAAGGGCCCTTAGGTGAGCCCCATGCTTCTGGTATCCCAAAAATAGCTGGGCATAAACAAGTAATGTGATATCCTTCATAAGTCCTACAAAGGAATTTAGGCTTATGTGTGAGTCTTCTAGGCTTCTCGATGCCCCCAACATCATTCACAATGGTTGGTGATATGATTTCAACATCACTGGCAGAGGCGAGAGAGTCATCTCCTACATGATCTACAGGGGTTGGAGTTGTGACATTGAAATAACTCATGGAAACTAGAGTGATGCCCCCAGCATGACTAGTAGTGGCTAGGTGTGAGTTTTCAATATGACTTGCAGAGGTTGTCAACCCATTTCCAACATGACTGGCAGAGGTTGGTGATGGAGCTCCAGTACAACTAGCAGTGACTGGACTAGCAGTGGGTTGTGGAATTTGATACCAAGGTCCAGGGAAATATTGGCTTTGGAACATTGTAGGTTAGGAAGGATCTTGGTTTACCCCTTGTACCTATCCAAAAAGGTAGTATACTTTGCCTAACTGATCCAAAGAGGTATGTACAGGAATCATCATTGAAGTCTGCAAAGAGACGGGAGTATGATAAGGATTATTCCAATGAGGATATATGTTTCCCCCTTTTGGCACATGGGAAGACCCAAGGTTCAATGCTTCAACAATTCACCAACAAAACCCTAACTATCGGCCCTTTCGGAAACTCTCTGTGAAGCAGATGAAGTCTCACCCGAGGTAGAGGCAGGGGGGGTTGAAGGACTCAGGTGTCTGAAACCTATCTGGGACACAGATCTGTGATCACAATACTTAATAGAGCACTTATCAATTAATATTCATTAGCCTTTAACCCTTATTCACATCGCAGGTCAAACCCTGATTACAGAACAGTGCAGTATTAATCAAGATCTAAGTACATCTAACCATTCAGTACATAACATCCAACTAGATATAACATTCATTCATACCTAAAGCACTAATCATTAGTAGATCTATATATTACACATCAATATCAGTTCACTAAGTAGATAAATACATAAACAATATAAACAACATTACACAAATCACATCAACACAAGATATACGTGGTTCACCCCAGTGTGGAGCTACATCTACCAACTCTTCTTCTCTTCTTTATTAGTCTCTTCCAATATTCTTACATGCACCAAGCCACAAATCCAACTCTTCATAGGAAAATAGATCTGTGCACACCTCGTCGGATCCTCCTTCCCCGAGTTAGATCAAAGCACAAATCCTTACACAGTTTGACTACACCAAGTACTTACAAAACACTTGCACTTAGCTTTGCAAGCCTTAACACATACTCTTGCACATAGATAACATTAGCACTAAGCCATTGACTCTCTAGTTGTACTTATTACATCACCTAGATACTTATTTATACATTACAAAAGAGGCCTAAGCATGGGTAAACCCATGGATCTACATCCCATACACGTTACATAAACCCTAAAACCCAAAAATCCCACAAAAAGGGAAAGATCCCATGACCTCCACTTCGGAAGGGAGCTTCGTCTTTGACCAACCTATCAAAGTCCCAAAAATGGTCAAACAGGACCAATGTTTCCACAAAACTTGGTCGAGGGACAACAGGATGCCAACACTCACATGTGACTCATCCCGAGTCACTCTGATCTAGGAAATACTACTTTGAAAGCATTGCACTTAGCTCAAGTTGCCTTGACTTGCTTCTTCGCCAGAGCCTCCTGCTCAATGAACTCCTGAATGAATTTCTCAGTGACAAGCCCTTCCAAGTGTTGTTCCACTGTTGTGACCACCTGTTCCAGTTTTGATCATTGTCTCTCAATTTTGTTCAAAGAGGGTGCAGGCTTCATCCTGCACCCGTTGGAGTCGTTGTGTCACCTCCATCACTCTGCTCTAGATAGAAATGACCTGATGTTGAACTGATCACTACTCCTGTGATCTCTTCATCTTCTTAATGGTCTTAAGTTGCTTCAGTTGTTCTTGTACTGTCAATGCTTGTTGCTTCTCCTCCTAGAGTTGTGCCTCCAATTTCCTCAGTTCTGGGTCTTCTACAAGGCGCTCATAGGTCTATGCACTTCAGTTGCTTAATTTATTTCATTCTAAAGCCAACACCTTGATTCTTTCTATTGTTCTCCTAGAAGTTTATTCCCTTTGATCTTGTACTTCTTGCGGGGTGCTAGGCACTGCTTGCAGTTATATCTTTGCTACTCTTTCTTGAAGTTGTTGAATGGATTCAATGAGTTTACCCACTTGGATCTCTGTTGTCTCTTCTTCTATCTGAGCCAATCCTAGCACAGAGAGAAGTGATCTAGTGACTACTTCTCTAACCCTCATCTTCTCCGCGATTAGTTGTTCTTTCTCTTTCTAGATCTTCTCTCTTTCTTATTCAAACTTTGCTCTAAGTTCATCTTTCTCTTGTTACGCAACCCAACATTGCTCTAGAGATTCCTCCTTTTCTTGCTTCAAAGCATCTGTGGCCTTCTCTTTTTCTTCCTATACTCAACGAAGGAGAGATTCTGTAGCATCTGCTATCCTTCAAAGTTGGGTGGGTTCATCCCCCAACTCTACAACTTCTGATGATGACGAAGCAGTAGACACTACGTAGCTCAAATAGAGATCTTGTTATACCCCCCTCAGCTCCGCCTTCATTCTGTCATACATTTTCTCCTTCTTTGCTTCATTTTTCTACAAGATATCCTATGAAGCATCTCCTACAACTGCGATGATGAGGTCAATATCATCCACTATGAGTACATTATGTGAATGAGGCTTATTGGCTCGGGATGTCTTCCATGCTGAGGGTTTCTTCAGTGAAACCTTCTGTTTATTTGATGTCTCGACCTCTATAAGGGGATATTTCGGTAGTGTCACTTCACCCTCTTCTTTCTTGTCTTCTTCCCCTCCCTCTTCTTGGTTTACTTCCTCACCCCCTCCTCCTCTAGGTGAGTCAAGCGCAGTTTCCTCCGATGCGTTGTTTATCTCCTGACTTCTTCCTTATTTTTCTTTTTCTTAACATTGCTCAGTCCATCCCACTCAGTCTTGGTGACCACGAAACTTCAAATGAGGTTGGGGTTAGAGATTTATGAATCTCCAACTGGTACAAGGAATTCTGCAGGCCATTCCTTGGTTATCTCCTCCATATCTTCCTCAATCAATTTATATTAAGACTGCAACTCCTCCTTGTTTTTGTCACCGTGCATGGTGATACATATGAAGTTTCAGTCTACGTGGAACTTCACAAGTGGTTTGAACATATGGAGTGTATGCGGCATCATTCAGGGAAAGGATTCAATGGAGCATGTGAGATGTAAGTAGTAATTGTGGAAAACATCATTCGACTGCCATTGCTTCTCCATATCGCTTGTATACCACAAGGTGGCGAACCTCACAGCTAGTGGTTATGATGGCTCTACTTCTGGGAATGTTTGTCCCTCCAACATCTCCCAAGTGAAAAATGATATAAGAATCAATAGCCAATTGAAGTGGAATTCATATCCTTGGTTTTGCGCTTCGCGGCAGTCCTTCTCCAACTTGTTGATGAGGTAGCTCGCCTAGTTCATCTGCATCCCTTCAATGCACTTCCCTACGAGGTCGACTACGAATCCCGTGACCTGCATTTGTCTATTCTTCCTAATGATCTTGCCAATGATCGACTGACAAGTTAGGTATACTGCGCCATCTTGGATGGAGCCTACCTTGTATCCTCGCTTCCCCTTCTCCACATTGTCATGGGTTTCCTTTATACAATGTGCCAAGGAGCGATCTGCAGCCTTCCCTAGATAGAACTGGTGAGGGTTTGGTCCCTGCATGCTCAGTCCAGTGATCATGTGGATCAATGTTGGATCCACAGTCACACACCTGTCTAACCATAGATAGCCTCCATGGTATC
>ML850269.1:0-16938 GCA_009831015.1 Picea engelmannii
ATTCATCCATGACTTTGTAATTTCGCAGCAGTCTATCACGGAATCTGTTATGGTATGTCACGATAGATTTGGGTAAACCGAAGTGCGTTTTGACCAATTTTCAAATATCTCGGAACATTCTTTCAGAATATTGCAGGCATTGAGTTTATTGTATCTTGGCAGTATATAATACACGAGGGCCTGGTACATTACATTCGTTATCTAAATAGTAATTGATTGCTCTGAATGAACTAACTTACCCACAAATCTCTAAATGGCTGACATTTTTTTCTGAGACATTTGCACTTGGGTCAGCTGTTGCCATAAGCGGCGAGAACATTGCTGAAATTTCATTAATCGTGCCTAACATGGTCCAAATTCATGTAAAGCGTGTTTCTGCAGTGCTTATGAAATTGAATATCTCTTTGAACAGAGGTGAAAGGTGCATCTCATGGAATCCCACCCAAGTTTGTAGTCTGAAATGCCCTAATGCATTTTTGGTACGTGTCACAGATCCCAACAAGAGTGGTTTTCTCCCCCCAATTAAATACAATCCTTTATTAGCTTTTTCCAAATCACCCACAAATAGGATTAAGACAAAGTTCAGTTACTCTGCAAAAGATGTGACTGTTGGAGGTAGAATTGGATTACAAGAAGCTCAAGTTTCAAACGAAGCAGAAGAAGACAATGAATTACAGTATTTGACAAGTGGCTATGGATGGAAAGTTCGATTTTTAAATCAAAAGAGGGAGGAAATGGATGTGGTGGCAGAAATTCAAGCTGCAGCCTTTCACGTTCCATCGCCTATTTGGGACAGCTTTGTCTACATGATTTTCAAGGTCAAGCTTAAGTCTGTATATGTTTTTTAGCTTGTCTTGCTTTTTGCTCCTTTTTTGGTTAGATTTATTTTTCTTTTATCCTCAAGAATCAATCAAGTTTTGAACACTATAAAACAATGTATATGGTTAGGGTATAAAATTGAGAGTACTTAATACTTCGTCTGTGCATTCCAGGTCATCTGAGGTGATCAGTGATTGACCAATACCAATTAATAAAAGTTTGTGAACTAGTTCTAAATTGTTCAATCTTGCCGTTCTTAGTCGGAGTGACTTGTCCTCTGTTTTACTTTGGTTGAAAGTAGGGTTCTATTGATTCCTGTATATGATTATTTAGATTAATCAGATGTTAAATTTCTCATTTTAAACATTGTTGATCCATGAAACAGGCGGAAGTACTCAGTTCTCTCCTGTACAAGATCAGACATTCCCCACCTGACAGGTCTGATGATATTGTCTTTGAATTCTTTTTTTAACAGGAGAGGAATGCTTGAAGAATCATGGAAGGCCTGTATATGATTTTAGCTTCCCATGCTTTGGACTATCAAGACATAGTCCATCCCTGAGAAGAATATGATTACTCGAGGATGGGCTGTCTTAACAGTCCAAAATGTTGGAAGCGGAAATCATACACAGGTTTCCATAATTCTTCAAGTTATTGTCTTTGCTATCCATGCATTCTTCATTTTCTTTATTTTGATGGATGCACACACCGCTTTTCATTCTTATCCCTTCTGGAGAAACATTTCACAGCTGTCAAAAAAATGTAAACTCACATGAAGCCCCTGAATATTTTCTTCTTGTTTAGACCATTGATAACTTTGGGTTTCCGGCCAGTTTTAGTAGGCCTCTGTCACTAGCAGAATTTCGAAGATGATTTATCTCAAGCAGGGATATTTGCCCCGATTTCAAAAGAACTGACGATTTAATTCTAGAGTTTATGCAGTAGAAAATTTTGAAGTTGTTTTTCAATGGACTCTATATCTACTGTTTGAAATTATTATGCTGGAAGTCAGCACTTTTAATTGATAGAGATGTTCAGTTTACATTTCTTCTATGCTACTAGATCCTTCCCCCTTTTTCCCTGGATACTCCCAGATATATGTTGGATTTGGATCTCTTGGATACGTCTTGAATCCTTCATGGTTAAATGTCTGGAAGGATACAACATGGATCTGCACGGGATCCATTCTGGATAGTTATAGGGTTCCCAGTTGTATTATGTCAAAATATGAAGTACAGTTGGAACTCAAGAGAAACATGTTCGAATGGTGTATGGAAGAATTTTTGAATCCACAACTGACAACGTATTCTTCTCACAAAGATGAAGATCTTGGAGCAGCAAACCATATTATATTTGTTCATAATTGTAAGAGGACTTGTATGCATAGTATCAAGATTCGAGTATGATTACAGATTTAAATATGATTTGGTATGGGAAAAATATGTCATGAAAAAATCCATTACAGCTCCAATACAGAAGTATACATCTCTAGATACAAAAAATATGCTTAACATTCCAAATTTTAGAAGAATTCCAGTTTCTGGAACATGCAATAAATAGAAAAAATAATTCATTCCTTGAATTTTTTATTTTATTTAATCTATATTTATGAGTTTTTTATTAATATTTTTGAGGTTCTTGGGATATTCTTTTTGGGTTTATAGGTAGACGGGCATCAACGACATGAAGTGTTTTTTTTCCAAGTTACATTGCTTGGGGAAAACCCCCGAGTACTTCTCTTTTCGAGGATGGTACCCAGGGTAAACCCTAGAATCTTCAGGGCACAAGGCTTGTCAAAAACAGGGCTCGAAGCTATTACAACAATATACTCATTATGAGCTCAACATGTCACTTATGGGAATTGAACCTGGGCGGGGATGATAACAATCATTCCTCCCAATCACCCAAGCTAAATCCAATAAACAGACATGAAGTATATTATCAAAGACAATTGAAAATATGTTGACTGTACAATATCCTTCTTTAGGAAAAATTCACTGAATTTCCGTATAGCAAAGACCAATACGGCCGGATCTTGCATACTATGCTTGTATGCAAGCTTCAGTGTACATTTCAACTGATTGAGTTGTTTTCTCTCTAATATTTATAAGAAGATCTTGTAACTATCCACTGAAACAGTTTCTGTATTGCTTTCCAGTACAAAATTCAAATAGTCTTCTACCCAATAGCTGATCTCACATTGGTGTGGGATTGAACTAATGTTCCTAACCATTTAATTCCCTTTTTGGATCTAATCAACGAAGATTGCATTTGTTATCATGATATTATCCCCATAGTAGCAAAACTTGCTGAGTTTGATTTGGACTCACGAGTCAACTTGTCTTAGCTTAGAAAATGAGTCATTTTGATTCATAGGTGAACCAATCTTGCTGCCTGCAAGTCTGACTGTGATCTGTAAACTACCATGGATATTCCACTGGAACAGTTTGTCACAACAGATCTTAGAATATTCTGAAATCTTAGACTATGCAAACTAATTTTGCTTAGATCCTAGACCAATTAATTACTAGCTTTGCTTGAATTTATGAAACAATTGAAATATGAAAATGAAAGGAATGAACAAAAGAACACACCATCCACAGACAAAGGAACACACAATATATCTTGGGAAACCAATATGGGAGAAAACCCAATGAGAAGGTGAGGCCTATGCTTTGCTCTCTTTTCTTTAGTTATGGATATCCAAATACAAAGAAAGAGACACTCACTGTGGAGTTTCCTTTGACACTGTGGCATGTATGGTTGCTACAAAATATTTTGTTCCTCTGTTATGCTCTCAAAATACCACTCCTAGCTTCTATGCTCAACTTTGGAACAAGTACAATGCTAAAGAATGGAACTCTTTCTCCTCCTAGTGGTCTGGTATTTAACATAGCCTAATAGCTGTTCAGGGTTAGGGATTTTGCATCCTCAACCCTCAATTAGTGATAAGGTTTGGACCTTCTAGAATCTTCTTGAAAGTCCACACGTGGCTAGCCCCATATGTGTGAGTAATGGGGGTTGACGTGGCATCCACTCGTACCATGGTGGTCAACAAGGTAGGTCAACTTTTGGGAGACATAACCTTCGCATCGAGCTCTGATTGAGGTGATTTTCACACCATTGGGAGGTCTTGGTGTGTAGATCAACGTCGAGGGTGTGTGCACAAATTTCAAACTCTCTAACCCCCAAAAATGCCGTTTAATGCCTCAAAAAGGCTCCAGAAGGTTTCGAACCCCAATTTTCCAAACTGGGCCTTGCAAGCCAATTACTCCAATTTTTCCACCCAGAAAGTACTAAGATAGATGAAAAATTATATGATGATCCATTCTGGATCAGACTGGATGGTAGTGAGTTTGACTTGCAACTTGCAACTTGAAAGTATTCATTGGTCAAGCTCTATCTTGAAAGTACTCACTGAGATTTCCACTACCTGACAAGTTTGACTTGTGAGCCCAAAGAGAAACTCATTCTGCTCCATTATAAAAGCCAAACAAAAAAAATCCCTTTTTGCTCAGATATTTTCCTTAGTCTGACTCAAACTATTACATAGTACAATCCAGCTTCGCCAATTTTTTTGCCGAGCCAAGTTTTGCTACTTTGGTTTTCTCAATGTTCCATGCATTACTTCTTGCCCCTATCCCTATAGAGTGAAAGAGTAGACCATGACTTGCATAAGAACAAAACTTATAGCATCACATCCCTAAAAGTTGTAATTGCATTGAGAGGAGTGATGCACTCTTATGACAAGCAATATGCACCAGTTAGACTTTCTGCAAATCTGCCCAGAACCTTTATGTGATAGGGAGGGCATGTGGAAGTTTGGAACCATGTATATTTGCAATTTTTTGGGAAGATATTTTGCACGGTGCTTATTGCTCGCCCACTCTTACAACCTAGGATGAGGGATATCTCCATGTTTGTTCAAGTGTCCATCCTTTGGTAACACTAATAAAATAAAATGAAAGAAAGCTGACATCCGAAATGTCAAAACAAAGAAAAAAAACAAAGAGCCTACTAATGTAGAAAAGTAAGCTAGCATAGTTCCATCTTAACCCTAGGTTTTTTAAGTGGTGAGAGGTTTTCACTTTGGTTTTTCTTGATCCCTCTTAGTGCTTAATAGCTCTAGGGTTAAGGTGGATCTATGTTAGTGATAATGGACTTATTCTAACAAAATTGTGCCTTCTCGGTAAATGTTTTACAAAGCATCCACCATTAGAGGCAAGTCTAGGATAATATTTCTTGTACTATCTCATAATTTAAATCACAGTTGCACCCAAAAATAATACGTTGTGATGTATGGAAGAACTCTTGGAATGAGCTTCTTCCCTAAAAGAATGAAGTACTTTGAACAAAAAATCACAATATATTTGCTTATATCACTAAGGTGATCTTTATAAAAATATTCCTTGAATGTTTTAACAATTTAGATTGTTTTCATTCCAAAAGAAGGTTTTGTGAATTTGTTCTCATAAAGCATTTTAAATTGCCTCCCCACATGAATAGTCTTCTTCCAGTAATTCAATTTATGGAAGTGCAAGGGTATGTCATTCTCTTGATGCACCCATCCATAATTGATACCCTTTGTAGATACAATGCATAGGGAATCGAGAGGCATGAATTTTCTTGATGTTACCTTATTATGTTATGCCTCACTTCTTGTTCCACACTCCTATAGTGCAAATGAGTAGCCTGTGGCTTGTGAAGCAAAAAAGTTTGTAGGCTTTGTTACCCCCTCATATAGCATGAGTTATTTGATCCAGTTGAAGACCGTGCCCATGTAGGTTGCGCTAGGAGTGTGATGGCTATTTAGTCATGCTTTGTTGTATGGAGGCCTATGTATCAATGATGGTCATTTCGTTGGCATTATCTTTATTAGTGACAGAGGTTTGTAAGATGACACCTATGGAGCATTGGATGGACGAGGCATACACACCTTCATGGAGATTCCTCCCATTATGACAATTTTGCTTACATCCATGTGCTTGGTTTGGACAAGGCTGTTGGGAGCGGGAACGGTATTTGCAATTTTCAAAAAGCTTCCTGTAGTGGAGCATTTTGGGAACATTTTTATACAATACATATTTTAGTATTTTTTGATGCCTATATATTCAAAAAAACCTTGCAGAATGGAAAATCAACTGTAGAAAACATGAAAACATAGATTTAACTATTGGATTAACGATGATCATTAAAGCATCAACTGTTTAGTACACATAACATCAATCATCTAGTAGTTATAACGTATGCCATTTTCATCAAATGATCAATAGTCAACCACAACATCAACCATCAAGTCTCAACATATAAATTTTGTCATCAACAAATTGTAACAGATAACATCAACCATGAAATGAAATAGAGCATCATATTCATTACCAAAGAGTTGTAAGATTTAGTCAACAATTCAAACTTCAAAGGTAGGTTCAAAGTTCAATATTCAAACTTAAACTGTCATAAAATGTTTACAAAATAGTTTATAATAAAGACAAAGTACTAAGTTCTAGAGACTACTTCTAAATAGGAAAAGGAAAAAGAGATCTAGTATCTACTAAGCTTTCCTCTTTCCATGAAAAACTTCTAGTTTCTTTTCCCGTGACCTATGAAGAAGAGGAGCAGGAGTAGGTGGAAGTGTTTGTGGAACACGACCAATAGTTACATGCCCCCCACTTAAAGTTGGACGTTGTGAAGCTAAAGGCAAAGCTCCTGCATCTAGAAACTTTCTAGTGGATGGGGGTGGCATGTCTATTCCATGAATATGATCACCCAAAAGTTTATCTTCCAAGTGCTCTAAAACTATGGCTCTTCCAAATTAACCTCCTGTAGATTGTTGTCCCAAGTCACATATGTTCTATCATTCTTTGCCACCTCACAATAATGGGACAACGACCTCAAGTTGTAGTGCACATAAACTAAGCTTTCTGCCCTGTCTACATTCAAGATGTTTTTCTTCAAGCCGTGGATGAAGCTATAGGTGCTCCAACACCTCTCTGTAGAAGAAGTGATAACAACCTGTGAAAGCACCCTCGCCACCAATTTATGTAGACATGTGGTAGAGGAGCCGTACATGTTCCACCATTCAATAGGATTCAACCTATCTCGATCTTTAGTTGCATGCAAGTTAGCAAAGACTCCATGTTCATTGATGTACTTTCTCAATTGGCTTCGTACTTGAGCACACTCTTCTTCATCAGGGACCAACTTGCCTAATGTAAGCATATACCCATTTTGTATCTCAGGATCTGTGTGTGTTTTCACCTAACCCCACCCTCAGGTGCTTGTTGGGCCAACCAAGATGGAGAATAATATTTGGGTGTGAGGACATATACTAGGGCATGGAGTGGAACATCTAGATTATCCCACCTTTTGACCACATGTTTATGGATATGATCATACAAGATCGCATCTTTCGACTCAACAATGTCTTTGATTTGGCCTAACATGCTGTCCATCTACTCATACACCTCCCCAATCGCCGATTGATCTTTATCTACAAATTGAATCATACTCTAAATGGGCTTCGTGAATTGCAGAACATACCTAACCTGTTGCCAAAATTGACCATCAAGCACTGTGTCCTCCACCTCCTGAAATTCATGTCTATCAGATGTAGATGTAGCCCTGTCTTCAAAACCTTGCCATGAATTACTTGAGACCATACTAGCCAGTGCCTCTCTTACCTTCAAAAGGCACTTGAAGGTGAGGTAATAGCAAGCAAATTTGGTCTTTGTAATCTTTAGTAGCTCCAACTTACAGTGATTGCGAAAAATGTGGTGGGCCATGTTATGATTGGTAATAAATTTTATCATTTTCTTCCTTCTCTTGTACAATGCACCAATCCATTTATAATCATGGTCCTTCATCTTAACAATATCATGCATCAAGAGGTTCAATGTGTGAACAAAACACCTCGACCAAAATATTTTAGGGTACATATCCTCAATGATTGCTCCTACTTCCTTACAATTAGCATTGCTATCAGTGATGACTTGAATTACTTTGTATGGCCTAATCTCTTGAATAGTTTTAAGTAAGGGTTCAACAATATTAATACCAATCTTGTAACAATCTGAGTAGTTTTGGGTTGAAAGGAAGACCACACCACCAGCATACACATTGAGAATATTTATCAATGGCCTCCCTTTAACATTTGTCCAACCATAAGGTACAATAGATACCCCATATTCATTCCAATCATTAGAAAATTGTCTCAGAGCACTATGGATTTTGGCTCTTTCCTTGTCAAGTCCCATGGTTCTAGCTTTGTCACACCTAGGGCTCCTATATATTTTAGGGGCACCATTGATGGCTTGTACCATTTCATGCCAATAGGGTTAGTGAAGAGCATTGAATGGTACACCATATGCATAGAGAAAACTGGAATTTTTTTCATCCACTTCATCCCTACAACTTTGGTCAAGGAAATCTGATATTGTTTTATCCCTTGAATGCACAGGTGAGAATCCACTAGAATGGGGGGATGGGGATCGACCACCAAACATTCTTGTGAGCATGGGGTTTGACACTCATATTCAACCCTTGATTTTTTGGATTTGTTTTGTGTGGTCTCCTCTTCCTTCTTGTATTTGTTTCTATCTTTGACTGGTACATGCTCACAGGGTTTGACTCCTATAGTCTTACCTTCATCCCATGCCCATAGAGATGCTTTCTCAAACGGTTATATGAACCTGTGTAAGTTGTATGACAATGGGAGCATAGAAATTTTGTGGCTCCACCCCGTTTCCCTTTCCCCAATCTTTGTCACATATTTCCACAAGGGTGTTGAGCTCTCTTTGGGTCCCTGTTCATCATCACTGTCATTTTCATTATCATCATCCCCTTCCATTTCTTCCTCCTCTCCATGGTATGTGTTGCCTACTTCTAGTTTTTTCTCATCATCACTAGTATTTTGATGTCCCAACACCACCATCATAATAAAAAATGGAACCCGAAAAGATGTACCACATTGACATACCCATCATGGCTGTTGAATACTGAGAATAAATTGCTACCTACAATAGAATGATGGAGAAGGAGAAACAAGAAAGAGTAGGAGAAGAGAACATTCAAGCATTCAACATAGTAAATATACTAGTTTACAACACATGGAAAAAAAATTAAAAACAAGCAAGAGTAAGCTTTAGAGCTTACCTCTTCAACTCTCAAATGGTGGTTGAATGTAACTATGGCAGCCTTCAATCTCCCTTCCAAGATCTCATGAATGGCAGCCTTCAATCTTCCTTCCAATCTTCCCCGCAACATAGGTTGAGATTACTCTTGAGTAAGAGGGAGTTTGTATTTTTGCTGGAATTTACCTGGGAAAGGTACTTGACCTAGTTAAGGTCATTAGGTATGAAACCCTAGGTTGCTTCAGAGAAGCACCTTAACCCTTGGAAGGTTTGTCTCTTCTGCATATTGCAAATTTTCCAGGATGAATATGTCTTTGATCTCTTGTTTAGCTTCTAACACCATGTCAAGTGTTGGTTGGTATGTGGACAGTGGAGCCTCAAGGCATATCACATATGGCAGGCTTTATTTAGCAAGATCAAGAGCAAGAGGGAGGCATGAGTGTAGATCTTGGTGATGATGCCACTTATCCTGTGAGAGGAGTTGCCTCTATCTCCTTCCAGACACCCACAGGTGATGTTTTTAAGTTGAATAATATTTTGTTTGTTCTTGGTCGAAGAAAAATCTTTTTTTAGTATCCTATATGGTAGATCTTCAGTGTATGGCCAAGTTTGATGCTCTGGAGGCTATCTTTAGAAAACGAACCCAAGTTGTGGCAAAAGGGGTTCTTGCTAGAGGTCTTTACACGTTGCAGGAAGATCTAGTGAAGCATGGTGCATTGATGCATGATAGTACCAAGTTATGTGAGTTATGGCATAAATGTCTTGGTCACCTGCATTATGGAGCATTGCCTATCTTGAAGAAGTGAGTATAGATATTACAAGACTTCAATATAGAGAAGGAAAGTGTATGCAAAAGATGTGTTCTTAGTAAGCATGTCAAGACTTCCTTTCCTAGTAGTGAGCATAGATCAAGAGGGTGTCTTGATCTAATCCATTTAGATGTATGTGGACCTACATCTTCCACTTCCTTGATAGGTAGTTATCACCATGTCACTTCTATTGATGATTTGTCTCACAAGACCTGGATCTATTTTCTGAAGACCGAGGATGAAGTATTTAGCAAGTTCATGGAATTCAAGGATTTGGTTGAAAATCGGACAAGAAGAAAGATCAAAGTACTTCACTGAGATAATGGAGGAGAGTATACCTCTACAAAGTTTGATTCTTTATGCAGGGAAGTAGGTATCCATAGGGAGTTGATTGCACCCTACAACGCATAGTAGAATGGGGTTGTTGAGAGGAAGAATCAGTCCATCATTGAGAATGCTAAGTGCTTATTTCATGACATGGATTTTCCCATGAGTTAGTGGATTGAGGCTTGTAATACAACTTTGTATATCTTGAATAGGTGTCCTCACAAGATCTTGAGGGATAGGACACTAGAGGAGGCATTTACTAGTGTGAAACTAGATCTGTCTCATCTTCATGTGTTTGGTAGTCTAGTTTATATTCATGTACCTAAGGAGAAGAGGTCAAAGCTGGAATCGTTTAGTATGAAGGGTATTTTTGTTGGATATAGTGACACTTTCGAAGCTTACAGGGTCTATATTCCAGCTCAGAGGAAGATTGTGGTAATCAGAGACATGAAGTTTGATGAGAGAGCTTCCATTTCTCATGACTTTCCTTCAATGATTGAAGAAAGTGAGGAAGCTGATGTTCCGAAGATTAAGCCTGAGGCTCATGATGAGCCAGATTTAGTTGAGGATGAGGTGAGGTTAGGATCAAATATGCCTTCACCTTCCACCCTAGCCCATAGGAGACTGAGATGGCTTACTTAGATATTGCAGGAGGCTTGGGAACAAGTAGGAGCACCTAGATCATTAGTGAGGGCGAGTGCACCTCTTAGGAGATATGCTAGTCATGTAGCATTGATTTCTTTCATCCATGAGACTTCTAGTTGTTCATTGGAGGAGAGGTGTGATGCCCTGATTGAGGATGTTGAGATTGATTTTAGAGTTGTCGCTAATGGGAGTATTATGGAGTATGGAGCTAGGAGGGATTTAAGATTCTCTTAGATAAAGGGAGTTTCCCTTGGTGATACTCTTACTTCTGCATTCTTTCGAGATGAGGGAGTTGACCTAGTTTAGGTTGATTTAGTTGCCAGAGGATTTGAGGTACATGAGAGGAATTCTCATGTTGACAGGTTGATGATAACCTTGCATAGTTTTATCCCCATTTTGTGGATAACTAAGGAGATTATGTTTCGAGGCTCTCAGGTTGCAGATATGGAGTGCCGAGAGACTACATGACCAGCAATATGTAATGTCCCCGTTGGCCTAGGAAGCAAAAGGAGTGGTTCCACTAGCCTAAATTGGTTCCTGTAGGCTAAGTCGGAAAAGTTACCTAGGGAACTCAACTTTTGCCTAGGAAATGACCTTATAAAGTGAAAAAGGGAAAAAGGGAGACATGGGTCTTAGGCAAATAAAGTCACCTAAAAAATTATAAAGTGTGCAAGCATAAAGTGACTTTAAAAAGAAAATTAAAAGTAAAGTGAGCGGGAATAACTCAATGGAGAAATAAAAGAGGGGAAAAGAGGAGGCGCCCCTCATTCTTGCATTCACTCACTTGGAAATTAGATTTTTGAGAGCTCTTGAGGAAAGAGTCTAGGGTTTGTTTGGAAACCCTTGTGCATTTGTTGGTTTCGGTGTTGCAACGATACACCCTAGGTAGTTTCAGGAGGAAATCACTTAGATTTCTTCAACGGACTTCATTGCTACCGAGTTTATCTTCTTGCAGTTGAGTTTCTTTAGTTGGTGGTCGATTTTCTTTGTGTGGCGGCTGGGATTTTCATTGTGAGACGAATTTGCCTTTGGAGGGAAATTTCTTTGTTATTGCTGGGCACCATTCATACTAAAGGGCATATTAATTCATTGCTGGGCACCTTTGTACTTGCTGGGCGCATTCTTGAGGAGCTGGGCGCATTTTTGAGGAGTTGGGGACCAGGTATTGAGGCGCAGGTCCTTCCCTTACTCATCTAGAGCAAGTGGGAGCGCATTATCTGAAGGAAGGGGGCGATTTCATTGGAGGGAAGCGAGGAACTTCACTGCTGGGCTATTGTATCTTCACTGTGGGCGATTTCCCTCTTGGCAGCCATTGTGGGGAAGAGTTATAATCTTCACTTATCAGATGTGGACGAATTACCTGTTTCCAGGGCGCATTTGCTGAGTACTGGGCGCATCTTTCCAAGGGCCGATTTCTTATTTCCTGTAGCTGCTCATAGTGGGAGGATGAAGCTTGATACAGGACTGAACTGATTATGGGAGCTGGGCTCTTCTTCTGTGTGAGGATCGACTTTATGGTGGAGATTATTGTTGCTGCCAGTTCACATTTGTGACTGTCCAGGGCACATTATTCCTCAGTTTATAACAGCTGGCTTCTCTCTTATTTCGTGGCTGGAATCTTCTTGTATTTCTGGTGCAAATTACCTACAACAAGGGCACTACCAGGTTCTTATATGTTGCTGTTATCTATTCTAATAAATGCCATGTATTTTGCTGATATAGAATCAGTTCTGTTGCTCCTACATCTAGTGAATCAGTTCTGATATATATATATATGCTGTTTACTTTTCACATTGGTTCATATGTTCATGAGATCAAGCGCATTTTCAAGGATGCAACTGTTTATAAAACTTTAATATCAGCAAACCTCCATAAACATTTCAGAGGCAAATTGTTTGACGAAAGGCCAACACAGTAAAACTAAGTAAAAATCCAAAAATAATTGAGTGAGAATTTTACACAATACCCCTTTTGCACAGATGGGAAGCCCACTCACCACCACAGATGGTCACAGGTTTACAGATGGCATCCACCACACCAGCTGGCTTCTGGAAGACAGTGGGCCTTGCTCCATGAGGTACAAGTCAGTATTATGGTGAACATCATTTCAATATTTAAGTCATTTGATTATGTTGTATCTTAGATTGCTTTAGATTTCATGATATATGCTTGGAAATTATGCCTTTTGCCCTGCTTCACCTTGGTGGTTGATATTGTGCCCTAGTAAGTGGTCTTCCTTGGGGATGACTTTGCTACTAGGAACTTCCTTAATGAGCCATCGTACCGTTCTTGACCATACTCACCACTTTCCACCATTATTCCCTTCCATTTCCTTATCTCTTGGGATTTTAGGGTGTATTGACCCAAGAAGGGGTTGTCCCTCATTCTATGGGAAGAAGGGGTTGAAGGCCTTGAGGGGTTGATGTTGGGTAAAAGATAAAATCCTTGTTTAAACCTTCCAGATGCTTCACCCAGGGATCACCCAAGAAAGCAATGAAACACTTATCTTTGAATAAAGGGGATCCACAATATAATAAAGAATGCTTAAAATGTTAGTTGAATGATAGGAGGTCTCATCACAAGCTGACCTATCACGTCCATGAATATCTAGTGGTATGACATTGTCATCATCTGGTCACGAAACCAAGGCAGCGACTCTCAATTGCATGGCTGAAAGAAAGGGGGTCTCATCACGAGCCAACCTTCTCATTTCCACTAGGTGTTTGTGGGTGACATTGCCATCATCTGGTTACCACGCTAGGGCAGTGACCTTGAATCGCTCCTTATGCTATATTGAAAGAAAATACAAAGAAAGAAAGATAAAAGGCAATTGATGGGCTTGGAAAAAGTGTATTGCAGACGAAGGTACCACACGCCCTCTACAAAGGCACCCATGAATGAGATGCTATGACTCCTTGTATGTCATGAGCCCTCTGCCCATTGAATCTTGACCCCAACCACTTCATCCACTTTACATATTTTAGAGAGGGATCTCTTGGAAGATCTCCTTGACCTAGGGCAAGATCTACCCAATAGGACACCTTGTCAACCCTCCCATATTCAAGCTTGATAAGTCGCATAGTGGCTTTGAGCAATTAATTGTTTGATATAGTGATCTTTGATGCACATGCTTAGATGGCTTATTTATTGATTGGATTCACTTATCATGATGTTATGACTTGAGATCCTTGGAGGGCGTGCTCATTTGTCTTTGCAGGACCTAGTTGGTGGATAGTTTTGGGAGAACAAGCCTAGCTTGGGCTTCCATGGGGCTACAAGCCCACAGGTTGGATGCTATGGGCCCGCATGCCGGATGAGAAAGATCAGACTTGGAAGGCCTTGATGATGACTTGGACGACATAGCCCAGCCCTCACTTGCCAAATGATTTGCCCAGGAGGGGCAAAACATCCTCTTTTTTTGAGCTTGACGTCATGTTTGGGGGGCTAGGGCATGGTGGTGAGATGATATGCATTGACACTTGGATGTTTTGAGGTGTTTGAGGCTTTGACCATGAAGGAAGACATTTGGATGCTTGACACATGGCCTTGGGAAGCCTTACTACCCTCCTACATCACCAACGACCTTCTCCTAGTGCCAAAACATCCCCTAAAGGAGTAACATCCATGTAAATTAGGGTTTTATTTGTGCAAAAGTGAAATTTTAAATCAATTGTTTAATATTACTTTGTTAAGGGGGCAAAATTGGGGCTGTTGATCCCTAATCTTGTGGTTTACCCCTTAATTTGTGGACAAGTCACGTTGGTGACATTTGTATAAATAAGAGATCATAAGATCTCATTTTAACATAACTCTCCCTCATTGTGAGAAGTATTGGTCTGAAATTTTCGCTATCTTTGGTAAGATTGTCTCTTTTAGCTCATGTTTATGGTTATCTCTTGATGTTATGGTTTATGGGAGTGATGCGCTAGCCTTGGAAGGCTTATCTCTTGCTATTGTGGTGGATTATTTTGGCATTTTTCCTTGAATTGGTATGGTTTTTACTCTCATGCTATCAAGGTTATGGGCCCACACTATCTTCGGACAATCTAACCACTGGAAGATAGATTGGGAGGATTTGCTTAGTTGCAGTTGCAGTTGCAGCAAACTTTTGGTGCAACAACGAAACCCTAACCCTCTCGTTGAGGCACCTTAAGTGAAGGGATTGACCTAATTTCTAGATAGACTAGTGCGCCCTAGCCTAGCGCATCTCCTGGTACTCTCAGCAAGCTAAGATGTCAAGTTTGAGTTTTTGGTCAAATCTAGGGTTGACCAAGTCAAAGAAGACATGACTTACTCCTTGAAGTCAGAAAACAAGTTAGAAGGGGCTTCTAACTTCAGAGCATGGAAGACAAGGATTGATCTCATCCTTGCCAAGAACAAAGTGTTGGATATCGTGAAAGGAAAGATCATGGAACCACAGAGCGAAGAAGGAAAAGAGAAAGAACTTCAGAACGTTGCAGTTATGGAGAAGTTCAAAGACAATGACATCAATGCCATGAGTATCATAGTGGATTCTACAAAAGACCACTTGATACCCTACATATCCCATCTTGACTCATCTAAGAAGATGTACGATGCCCTAACAAACCTCTTCTCAGTCAGAAACATTGGACAAGTAATGAATCTGAAGAATGAACTCCGTGACATGAAAATGAATGACGGTGACATCATAACATCATACTTTGTGAGAATCTCTCAGTTGAGAGATCAACTACAAGCCATTGAAGAGATCATTTCAGAGAAGGAACTGGTAAATGTAGTACTCAATGGTCTTCCCAAGACATGGGATGCATTTGCTGCAAGCATGAACACAAGGAAGGACTATCCCACATTTGAAGAACTTTGAAGAATCAAGGATAAGTGCAAAAGAGAAACCCCAAAAGAAATACGATGATCAAGCCTTCACAGCAAGATTCAAGAATTTCATGAATAAAAAGAAGTTTGGCTCCAGGAAGAAACCAAATCAAGAGAAAGATATGTCAAAAATACAATGCTTCAATTGTCGAAAGTATGGTCACTACAAGAAACATTGTCCCGAGTTAAAGAAAAGGAAGGAAACACACGAAGCATTAGTTGCTGAAGAAAGGGAACCCTCAAAGAAAGCCAAGTACGACAAAACAGACTTCTTCTTCTAAGACAAGGTAACAATATTCTTCATAGTTCTTGTACATACCATATTTTCTGTACATATCTTGCATATCTATTTCTTAGAAGATAATATGTCAAAGAGAAACTATACCTATGGAAGAACAACAAGATAAGGATTTCTATCACAATGACTACAAGTCAGGCAATACACATGAAAGGATGAAGTACATCAACAACCCCTGGTAACAATTCATGTGGAAACTATTACATAAGTAACAGTTGCAAGATAAGCTGAAATCAGAATCAATCTTGAAGAAACCTAGAAGAAGTAAAGACAGAAAGAAGTCAGCAATCAAGAGAAAATTGGAAAAAGATTTGTGACACTTTGCAGAAGGCAATAAGGATGCAGACGGAAGCGTGGACTCTCCTAGATGGAGGGAGCCGATTATATATTTCCAAAAGAAGAGCATGCATTCATGCATGAAGCAAGGATTAGGAGGGAGCTAATCCTAAATAATATGATCCATTGAAGATGATGAAGTATCTATCCATGTTCCCATTAATGGTAGCAACCATGAAAAGCAACACGTGTTCAGTTTGACTTTAGAAGAAGTCTTCTTCGAAAAGAAGCCTCAAAGTTTCCGTGGTTGTCCATCCACATCCATGATCCTATGATGAAAGGAAGAAGCTAGAATCTTTGGGGCATGGAATCTATAGAAAACTCCATGGACCCAAGAGCTAAAGAGAAACATGAGGAAGAACATGAAGATTCCAAGAAAGAAAGAAAGGCTAGAACAACCAGTCATTATATCGAGACTACCAGGTTGATCTGAACCTTCTAGAAGCAATCAAGCAAAATAAATGAAAGTTGTGATGAAGAACAGTGTATGGAAGACTTGTGAATGAAAGCATTGCGAGATCCAGAACCAAAGGCTCTCTCAGATGGAGGGAGAGGACTATGATGATAGCTTGTTCCAGTAAACCAGACATACCTCTACATGAGCCATTATATCATCTGCAATATCCATGGTTTGGAGCTTACATCAGATGAATGCAAAGACTGTTCTCCAAAATAATTGAACAAAAAGCGTATGAAGAGCAACCTCAAGACTTTAAGGTAT
>ML850269.1:17038-37424 GCA_009831015.1 Picea engelmannii
GTTGCCAAAATTGACCATCAAGCACTGTGTCCTCCACCTCCTGAAATTCATGTCTATCAGATGTAGATGTAGCCCTGTCTTCAAAACCTTGCCATGAATTACTTGAGACCATACTAGCCAGTGCCTCTCTTACCTTCAAAAGGTACTCGAAGGTGAGGTAATAGCAAGCAAATTTGGTCTTTGTAATCTTTAGTAGCTCCAACTTACAGTGATTGCGAAAAATGTGGTGGGCCATGCTATGATTGGTAATAAATTTTATCATTTTCTTCCTTCTCTTGTACAATGCACCGATCCATTTATAATCATGGTCCTTCATCTTAACAATATCATGCATCAATAGGTTCAATGTGTGAACAAAACACCCCGACCAAAATATTTTAGGGTACATATCCTCAATGATTGCTCCTACTTCCTTACAATTAGCATTGATATCAGTGATGACTTGAATTACATTGTATGGCCTAATCTCTTGAACAATTTTAAGTAAGGGTTCAACAATATTAATACCAATCTTGTAACAATCTGAGTAGTTTTGGGTTGAAAGGAAGACCACACCACCATCATACACATTGAGAATATTTATCAATGGCCTCCCTTTAACATTTGTCCAACCATAAGGTACAATAGATATCCCATATTCATTCCAATCATTAGAAAATTGTCTTAGAGCACTATGGATTTTGGCTCTTTCCTTGTCATGTCCCATGGTTCTAGCTTTGTCACACCTAGGGCTCCTATATATTTTAGGGGCACCATTGATGGCTTGTACCATTTCATGCCAATAGGGTTAGTGAAGAGCATTGAATGGTACACCATATGCATAGAGAAAACTGGAATTTTTTGCATCCACGTCATCCCTACAACTTTGGTCAAGGAAATCTGATATTGTTTTATCCCTTGAATGCACAGGTGAGAATCCACTAGCATGCGGAGATGGGGATCAACCACCAAACATTCTTGTGAGCATGGGGTTTGACACTCATATTCAACCCTTGATTTTTTGGATTTTTTTTGTGTGGTCTCCTCTTCCTTCTTGTATTTGTTTCTATCTTTGACTGGTACATGCTCACAGGGTTTGACTCCTATAGTCTTACCTTCATCCCATGCCATAATCCCATAGAGATGCTTTCTCAAACGGTTATATGAGGTTGTGTAAGTTGTATGACAATGGGAGCATAGAAATTTTGTGGCTCCACCCCGTTTCCCTTTCCCCAATCTTTGTCACATATTTCCACAAGGGTGTTGAGCTCTCTTTGGGTCCCTGTTCATCATTACTGTCATTTTCATTATCATCATCCCCTTCCATTTCTTCCTCCTCTCCATGGTATGTGTTGCCTACTTCTAGTTTTTTCTCATCATCACTAGTATTTTGATGTCCCAACACCACCATCATAATAAAAAATGGAACCCGATAAGATGTACCACATTGACATACCCATCATGGTTGTTGAATACTGAGAATAAATTGCTACCTACAATAGAATGATGGAGAAGGAGAAACAAGAAAGAGTAGGAGAAGAGAACATTCAAGCATTCAACATAGTAAATATACTAGTTTACAACACATGGAAAAAAAATTAAGAACAAACAAGAGTAAGCTTTAGAGCTTACCTCTTTAGCTCTCAAATGGTGGTTGAATGTAACTATGGAAGCCTTCAATCTCCCTTCCAAGATCTCATGAATGGCATCCTTCAATCTTCCTTCCAATCTTCCCCGCAACATAGGTTGAGATTACTCTTGAGTAAGAGGGAGTTTGTATTTTTGCTGGAATTTACCTGGGAAAGGTACTTGACCTAGTTAAGGTCATTAGGTATGAAACTCTAGGTTGCTTCAGAGAAGCACCTTAACCCTTGGAAGGTTTGTCTCTTCTGCATATTGCAAATTTTCCAGGATGAATATGTCTTTGATCTCTTGTTTAGCTTCTAACACCATGTCAAGTGTTGGTTGGTATGTGGACAGTGGAGCCTCAAGGCATATCACATATGGCAGGCTTTATTTAGCAAGATCAAGAGCAAGAGGGAGGCATGAGTGTAGATCTTGGTGATGATGCCACTTATCCTGTGAGAGGAGTTGCCTCTATCTCCTTCCAGACACCCACAGGTGATGTTTTTAAGTTGAATAATATTTTGTTTGTTCTTGGTCGAAGAAAAATCTTTTTTTAGTATCCTATATGGTAGATCTTCAGTGTATGGCCAAGTTTGATGCTCTGGAGGCTATCTTTAGAAAACGAACCCAAGTTGTGGCAAAAGGGGTTCTTGCTAGAGGTCTTTACACGTTGCAGGAAGATCTAGTGAAGCATGGTGCATTGATGCATGATAGTACCAAGTTATGTGAGTTATGGCATAAATGTCTTGGTCACCTGCATTATGGAGCATTGCCTATCTTGAAGAAGTGAGTATAGATATTACAAGACTTCAATATAGAGAAGGAAAGTGTATGCAAAAGATGTGTTCTTAGTAAGCATGTCAAGACTTCCTTTCCTAGTAGTGAGCATAGATCAAGAGGGTGTCTTGATCTAATCCATTTAGATGTATGTGGACCTACATCTTCCACTTCCTTGATAGGTAGTTATCACCATGTCACTTCTATTGATGATTTGTCTCACAAGACCTGGATCTATTTTCTGAAGACCGAGGATGAAGTATTTAGCAAGTTCATGGAATTCAAGGATTTGGTTGAAAATCGGACAAGAAGAAAGATCAAAGTACTTCACTGAGATAATGGAGGAGAGTATACCTCTACAAAGTTTGATTCTTTATGCAGGGAAGTAGGTATCCATAGGGAGTTGATTGCACCCTACAACGCATAGTAGAATGGGGTTGTTGAGAGGAAGAATCAGTCCATCATTGAGAATGCTAAGTGCTTATTTCATGACATGGATTTTCCCATGAGTTAGTGGATTGAGGCTTGTAATACAACTTTGTATATCTTGAATAGGTGTCCTCACAAGATCTTGAGGGATAGGACACTAGAGGAGGCATTTACTAGTGTGAAACTAGATCTGTCTCATCTTCATGTGTTTGGTAGTCTAGTTTATATTCATGTACCTAAGGAGAAGAGGTCAAAGCTGGAATCGTTTAGTATGAAGGGTATTTTTGTTGGATATAGTGACACTTTCGAAGCTTACAGGGTCTATATTCCAGCTCAGAGGAAGATTGTGGTAATCAGAGACATGAAGTTTGATGAGAGAGCTTCCATTTCTCATGACTTTCCTTCAATGATTGAAGAAAGTGAGGAAGCTGATGTTCCGAAGATTAAGCCTGAGGCTCATGATGAGCCAGATTTAGTTGAGGATGAGGTGAGGTTAGGATCAAATATGCCTTCACCTTCCACCCTAGCCCATAGGAGACTGAGATGGCTTACTTAGATATTGCAGGAGGCTTGGGAACAAGTAGGAGCACCTAGATCATTAGTGAGGGCGAGTGCACCTCTTAGGAGATATGCTAGTCATGTAGCATTGATTTCTTTCATCCATGAGACTTCTAGTTGTTCATTGGAGGAGAGGTGTGATGCCCTGATTGAGGATGTTGAGATTGATTTTAGAGTTGTCGCTAATGGGAGTATTATGGAGTATGGAGCTAGGAGGGATTTAAGATTCTCTTAGATAAAGGGAGTTTCCCTTGGTGATACTCTTACTTCTGCATTCTTTCGAGATGAGGGAGTTGACCTAGTTTAGGTTGATTTAGTTGCCAGAGGATTTGAGGTACATGAGAGGAATTCTCATGTTGACAGGTTGATGATAACCTTGCATAGTTTTATCCCCATTTTGTGGATAACTAAGGAGATTATGTTTCGAGGCTCTCAGGTTGCAGATATGGAGTGCCGAGAGACTACATGACCAGCAATATGTAATGTCCCCGTTGGCCTAGGAAGCAAAAGGAGTGGTTCCACTAGCCTAAATTGGTTCCTGTAGGCTAAGTCGGAAAAGTTACCTAGGGAACTCAACTTTTGCCTAGGAAATGACCTTATAAAGTGAAAAAGGGAAAAAGGGAGACATGGGTCTTAGGCAAATAAAGTCACCTAAAAAATTATAAAGTGTGCAAGCATAAAGTGACTTTAAAAAGAAAATTAAAAGTAAAGTGAGCGGGAATAACTCAATGGAGAAATAAAAGAGGGGAAAAGAGGAGGCGCCCCTCATTCTTGCATTCACTCACTTGGAAATTAGATTTTTGAGAGCTCTTGAGGAAAGAGTCTAGGGTTTGTTTGGAAACCCTTGTGCATTTGTTGGTTTCGGTGTTGCAACGATACACCCTAGGTAGTTTCAGGAGGAAATCACTTAGATTTCTTCAACGGACTTCATTGCTACCGAGTTTATCTTCTTGCAGTTGAGTTTCTTTAGTTGGTGGTCGATTTTCTTTGTGTGGCGGCTGGGATTTTCATTGTGAGACGAATTTGCCTTTGGAGGGAAATTTCTTTGTTATTGCTGGGCACCATTCATACTAAAGGGCATATTAATTCATTGCTGGGCACCTTTGTACTTGCTGGGCGCATTCTTGAGGAGCTGGGCGCATTTTTGAGGAGTTGGGGACCAGGTATTGAGGCGCAGGTCCTTCCCTTACTCATCTAGAGCAAGTGGGAGCGCATTATCTGAAGGAAGGGGGCGATTTCATTGGAGGGAAGCGAGGAACTTCACTGCTGGGCTATTGTATCTTCACTGTGGGCGATTTCCCTCTTGGCAGCCATTGTGGGGAAGAGTTATAATCTTCACTTATCAGATGTGGACGAATTACCTGTTTCCAGGGCGCATTTGCTGAGTACTGGGCGCATCTTTCCAAGGGCCGATTTCTTATTTCCTGTAGCTGCTCATAGTGGGAGGATGAAGCTTGATACAGGACTGAACTGATTATGGGAGCTGGGCTCTTCTTCTGTGTGAGGATCGACTTTATGGTGGAGATTATTGTTGCTGCCAGTTCACATTTGTGACTGTCCAGGGCACATTATTCCTCAGTTTATAACAGCTGGCTTCTCTCTTATTTCGTGGCTGGAATCTTCTTGTATTTCTGGTGCAAATTACCTACAACAAGGGCACTACCAGGTTCTTATATGTTGCTGTTATCTATTCTAATAAATGCCATGTATTTTGCTGATATAGAATCAGTTCTGTTGCTCCTACATCTAGTGAATCAGTTCTGATATATATATATATGCTGTTTACTTTTCACATTGGTTCATATGTTCATGAGATCAAGCGCATTTTCAAGGATGCAACTGTTTATAAAACTTTAATATCAGCAAACCTCCATAAACATTTCAGAGGCAAATTGTTTGACGAACGGCCAACACAGTAAAACTAAGTAAAAATCCAAAAATAATTGAGTGGGAATTTTACACAATACCCCTTTTGCACAGATGGGAAGCCCACTCACCACCATAGATGGTCACAGGTTTGCACATGGCATCCACCACACCAGCTGGCTTCCGGAAGGCAGTGGGACTTGCTCCATGAGGTACAAGTCAGTATTATGGTGAACATCATTTCAATATTTAAGTCATTTGATTATGTTGTATCTTAGATTGCTTTAGATTTCATGATATATGCTTGGACATTATGCCTTTTGCCCTGCTTCACCTTGGTGGTTGATATTGTGCCCTAGTAAGTGGTCTTCCTTGGGGATGAGTTTGCTACTAGGAACTCCCTTAATGAGCCATCGTACCGTTCTTGACCATACTCACCACTTTCCACCATTATTCCCTTCCATTTCCTTATCTCTTGGGATTTTAGGGTGTGTTGACCCAAGAAGGGGTTGTCCCTCATTATATGGGAAGAAGGGGTTGAAGGCCTAGAGGGGTTGATGTTGGGTAAAAGATAAAATCCTTGTTTAAACCTTCCAGATGCTTCACCTAGGGATCACCCAAGAAAGCAATGAAACACTTATCTTTGAATAAAGGGGACCCACAATATAATAAAGAATGCTTAAAATGTTAGTTGAAGGATAGGAGGTCTCATCACAAGCCGACCTATCACATCCATGAATATCTAGTGGTATGACATTGTCATCATCTGGTCACCAAACCAAGGCAACAACTCTCAATTGCATGGCTGAGAGAAAGGGGGTCTCATCACGAGCCAACCTTCTCATTTCCACTAGGTGTTTGTTGGTGACATTGCCATCATCTGGTTACCATGCTAGGGCAGTGACCTTCAATCGCTCCTTATGCTATATTGAAAGAAAATACAAAGAAAGAAAGATAAAAGACAATTGATGGGCTTGGAAAAAGTGTATTGCAGACGAAGGTACCACACGCCCTCTACAAAGGCACCCATGAATGAGACACTATGACTCCTTGTATGTCATGAGCCCTATGCCCATTGAGTCTTGACCCCAACCATTTCATCCACTTTACATATTTTAGAGAGGGATCTCTTGAAAGATCTCCTTGACCTAGGGCAAGATCTACCCAATAGGACACCTTGTCAACCCTCCCATATTCAAGCTTGATAAGTCGCATAGTGTCTTTGAGCAATTAATTGTTTGATATAGTGATCTTTGATGCACATGCTTAGATGGATTATTTAGTGATTGGATTCACTTATCATGATGTTATGACCTGAGATCCTTGGAGGGCATGCTCATTTGTCTTTGCAGGACCTAGTTGGTGGATAGTTTTGGGAGAACAAGCCTAGCTTGGGCTTCCATGGGGCTACAAGCCCACAGGTTGGATGCCATGAGCCCGCATGCCAGATGAGAAAGATCAGACTTGGAAGGCCTTGATGATGACTTGGACGACATAGCCCAACCCTCACTTGCCAAATGATTTGCCCAGGAGGGGCAAAACGTCCTCTTTTTTTGAGCTTGACATCATGTTTGGGGTGCTAGGGCATGGTGGTGAGATGATATGCATTGGCACTTGGACGTTTTGAGGTGTTTGAGGCTTTGACCATGAAGGAAGACATTTGGATGCTTGACACATGGCTTTGGGAAGCCTTACTACCCTCCTACATCACCAACGACCTTCTCCTAGTGCCAAAACATCCCCTAAAGGAGTAACATCCATGTAAATTAGGGTTTTATTTGTGCAAAAGTGAAATTTTAAATCAATTGTTTAATATTACTTTGTTAAGGGGGAAAAATTGGGGCTGTTGACCCCTAATCTTGTGGTTTACCCCTTAATTTGTGGACAAGTCACGTTGGTGACATTTGTATAAATAAGAGATCATAAGATCTCATTTTAACATAACTCTCCCTCATTGTGAGAAGTATTGGTCTGAAATTTTCGCTATCTTTGGCAAGATTGTCTCTTTTAGCTCATGTTTATGGTTATCTCTTGATGTTATGGTTTATGGGAGTGATGTGCTAGCCTTGGAGGGCTTATCTCTTACTATTGTGGTGGATTATTTTGGCATTTTTCCTTGAATTGGTATGGTTTTTACTCTCATGCTATCAAGGTTATGGGCCCACACTATCTTCGGACAGTCTAACCGCTGGAAGATAGATTGGGAGGATTTGCTTAGTTCCAGTTGCAGTTGCAGCCAGCTTTTGGTGCAACAACGAAACCCTAACCCTCTTGTTGAGGCACCTTAAGTGAAGGGATTGACCTAATTTCTGGATAGACTAGTGCGCCCTAGCCTAACGCATCTCCTGGTACTCTTAGCAAGCTAAGACGTCAAGTTTGATTTTTTGGTCAAATCTAGGGTTGACCAAGTCAAAGAAGACATGACTTACTCTATGAAGTCAGAAAACAAGTTAGAAGGGGCTTCTAACTTCAGAGCATGGAAGACAAGGATTGATCTCATCCTTGCCAAGAACAAAGTGTTGGATATCGTGAAAGGAAAGATCATGGAACCACAGATCGAAGAAGGAAAAGAGAAAGAACCTTAGAACGTTGCAGTTATGGAGAAGTTCAAAGACAATGACATTAATGCCATGAGTATCATAGTGGATTCTATAAAAGACCACTTGATACCCTACATCTCCCATCTTGACTCATCTAAGAAGATGTACGATGCCCTAACAAACCTCTTCTTAGTCAGAAACATTGGACAAGTAATGAGTTTGAAGAATGAACTCCGTGACATGAAAATGAATGACGATGACATCATAACATCATACTTTGGGAGAATATCTTAGTTGAGAGATCAACTACAAGCCATTGAAGAGATCATTTCAGAGAAGGAACTGGTAAATATAGTACTCAATGGTATTCCCAAGACACGGGATGCATTTGCCGCAAGCATGAACACAAGGAAGGAGTATCCCACATTTGAAGAACTTTGGACTTGCTGTGCACAAGAAGAATCAAGGATCAATCCAGAAGAGGAACCCCAAAAGAAATACAATGATCAAGCCTTCACAACAAGATTCAATAATTTCATGAATAAAAAGAAGTTTGTTTCCAGGAAGAAACCAAATCAAGAGAAAGATATGTCAAAAATACAATGCTTCAATTGTTGAAAGTATGGTCACTACAAGAAACATTATCCCAAGTTAAAGAAAAGGAAGGAAACACATGAAGCATCAATTGCTGAAGAACGGGAACCCTCAAAGAAAGCCAAGTACGACAAAACAAACTTCTTTTTCTAAGACAAGGTAACAATACTCTTCATAGTTCTTGTACATACCATATTTTTTGTACATATCTTGCATATCTATTTCTTAGAAGATAATATGTTCAAAGAGAAACTATACCTATGGAAGAACAACAAGATAAGGATTTCTATCACAATGACTACAAGTCAGGCAATACACATGAAAGGATGAAGTACATCAACAACCCCTGGTAACAATTCATGTGGAAGCTATTACATAAGTAACAACTGCAAGATAAGCTGAAATTAGAATCAATCTTGAAGAAACCTAGAAGAAGTAAAGACAGAAAGAAGTCAACAATCAAGAGAAAATTGGAAAAAGATTTGTGACACTTTGCAGAAGGCAATAAGGATGCAGACGGAAGCGTGGACTCTCCTAGATGGAGGGAGCCGATTATATATTTCCAAAAGAAGAGCATGCATTCATGCATGAAGCAATGATTAGGAGGGAGCTAATCCTAGATAATATGATCCATTGAAGATGATGAAGTATCTATCCATGTTCCCATTAATGGTAGCAACCATGAAAAGCAACACGTGTTTAGTTTGACTTTAGAAGAAGTCTTCTTTGAAAAGAAGCCTCAAAGTTTTCCTGGTTGTCCATCCACATCCATGATCCTATGATGAAAGGAAGAAGTCAGAATCTTCAGGGCATGGAATCTATAGAAAACTCTATGGACCCAAGAGCTAAAGAGAAACATGAGGAAGAACATGAAGATTCCAAGAAAGAAAGAAAGGCTAGAACAACCAGTCATTATATCGAGACTACCAGCTTGATCTGAACCTTCTAGAAGCAATCAAGCAAAAGAAATGAAAGTTGTGATGAAGAACAGTGTATGGAAGACTTATGAATGAAAGCATTGCGAGATCTAGAACCAAAGGCTTTCTCAGATGGAGGGAGAGGACTATGATGATAGCTTGTTCCAATAAACCAGACATACCTCTACATGAGCCATTATATCATCTGCAATATCCATGGTTTGGAGCTTACATCAGATGAATGCAAAGACTGTTCTCCAAAATAATTGAACAAAAAGCGTATGAAGAGCAACCTCAAGACTTTAAGGTATACCAGAAAGAGATCTTTGTATGCAGATGAAAGAAGACAACTTGGTAAAGAACCTCCAATGCACAGCAGAAGCGTGGTGAAAAACTTTCTATAACAGAGATATTGTATCAGAATGGTTACTCAGAAGCTTAGGATGATGGATTGCTAATCCATGACAAACTCTCATGATGGCAGAAGAAGTATCACTTGGATATGTTCCAGTTTGACCCTTGCCACGATGTTATGAGCTAGTAGGAAACGAAAGACTAATCCAACAATGATATACTATATTGATCAGAGCTATATGAAGCCTTAAGAGAAAACCAGTGTTCCAGAAAGACCGAAGTACATTCTCCGTGATGAGATCAAGCATTACATTCTTCGTGATGAAGTCCAGAAAAGAGAAGTGGTTCTCCAATATATATATCTCCATAGATGAGCAGATATTTTGGTAAGGCCTCTGTTCAAGATGAAAGAGTTTGCGTACTCAAGTTGGAGCTCGTGGAGACGACTTCCTTATTGAAAAAGGAAGAGACCACTCCCAGGTTGGGAGGGAGCATTGATGTGTTATTGATTTATGGACAATCATTTTTCAAGTTCGAAAAATGGTCAAGGATGAGAAGTTCCTTTCCAGTTCGGAAAGTGGTTTGAGATTTCTGATGGATAGGCATTTTCCAGTTCGGAAAATGGTCCAGATCGAACGGTCATTTTTGTAATGAAAATGGTTCGATGGATTGTTGATGTACCATAGACAACGATTCCCCTTATGGCCAGTGTGAGGGAATGGTCTAGGACAGTCTTTCTTCTTGACGGTCACTCTCAGTAGTGGTCAAGAAGACTGGTCCGCCTCGCCGGATAGTCATTCTTTCAAAGCTCACAGTTGTGAGCAGTTTCGAAGAATGGTCCGTTTTGGAGGTTGGTGCAGGACAATCATTTCCTTAGGAAATGGTCCAGACAGTCATTCCCTAGGGAAAATTCGTTCTCTCCAGGTTGCACTTTGTTTAGTGTCGGAGGAATGGCCCAGATAGGTGAATGGTCCGGGTTCAACAATCAGGGACAGGCATTCCCTAGGGCAGACTCATTCTCTCCAGGTCACACTTTGTTTAGTGCCGGAGGAATGGCCTGGATAGGTGAATGGTCCACGCTTAGAAATCGAGACAATTATTCTTCCTTGCTTGAGAAGAATAGTCCAGATAGCCCATCATTGATGTTTTACCTTTTGAGGGCAGATGCTTTTCCAGATCTCACAGATGTGAGTGGAAGAATGGCCCAGATGATTCAGTTTATATCATAACAATGTTTTTTTTGTGCAGGCTGATATCAGATGATATGATTGTTATGGAGACTGTATGTCTCCGGATAGTAGATGTATACTACTGTGGTGGATTTGTTCCACTGATTGTGACTATATGTCACTGATCAAGTATCTGTGTGCTACTTGGTGTGGCAGTGTACCACTAGATTGTAGTTGTGTACTACTATGGATAGACACAGTTGTGTTCTATTGAATGACATTGTTCCGATTGCCTTGAAAACTATCAGTAGTATTGGAAATGATCATCCGCTAGATGGATGATCAGTGGACAGAGATTCCCCAGACAGAAAATGGTCCAGGACATTTATTCTTCTAGGACATATATCCGGATTAGAAGAATGGCTCTTATGTCACTCTGTGGAGTGAGTGACTTATCCAACATCATGTCTGATTACTCAGATGGAGTATGGTTTCAAGAGATGATGCAACTGATGACACTGATAGTGATGATGGTGCTCACGATCTAATCATGAGTTAGTCTATACGACTATGTTGATGCTACCGGGTGAATGGTATGTTTGTGCTCAAGACCATTACCTTCAATACCTCCCTAGCTAGGAGGGAGTGTTGATATTATGGTAGTTGCGGGAGGTATTTACCTCCACGTGTAAACTTGACGATAATAGAATATTCCGGGAAGCAAGAAGAAACCCTAATTAATTGGTTAATAACCCTAGAAGACAAGTCGGCTCAAGAGAATGACTTGTATTAGGTTATTAGCCTCTAAGAGAAGAAGTTGGCTAAAGGAAATGTTATATACTAAAGAATTAGTGCCCAGAATGAGAAGTCGGCCCAGGCAGCCTGCCAGAAATAGTATAAATACAGGAGGCCAATCTTCATTTTGGCCAGTATTCTTAGAACTGCAGAAGCAACACTTGTGCGCACTGCAGTTGGCCAGTTTGTGCACAAGTTTGGAGGAGAGCTGCTGTTGCAGCTGCTGCAACTAGCAGATTTTGGTTTTGGCTTGGACTCTCTCTTGGTTATGGTTTGGACTCTCTGATCAACTCTTGCTACTCTTGTTTTGGTGCGCTATCCTTGGAGAAAGGTGCGCCACCTTTGTTTGGCTATCCAGTCTAGGGTTTCTTCCAGAATGATTCTCTGTCAAGGTTAAGGTGCTCGGGGGTGGCTTCGGCCTATGGTTGGGTGACAATATTGCTGTATTGTCTATGGTTAAACGAGCACATCCATTATATTCTAACAATGTGCTCATCGTAGAGCGCATGAGAACCTTAACATCTCTGGAAAGACCTGTGCCTACACACTCAAGCAAAATCATCAGAGTATCTAGGGTGGTGCTATCACCCCTTATTCTTAAAAAAAAGATTTCTAACTATCAAAAACTGAAAGTAAATGCTTGAAAGAAATTTTTTCCAATATTTTTATTCTAACACATCAATATGAATATGCAAAAGATATGACATAGCAATCATGCAAGATGTAAAATGAGAACATGTAAATCATAAGCATGTATGCAAATCATGACATGGAAGATGCAAATGCCTACCCTAACCTACCTATCTAATCTAGGTTATTCTTAATGCTAGGTATAATCATATAACTAGTACAACCATGCTAGCATTGTATCACAACACCTACCTTTGTGCTTCATCATAAACCAAAACAAAGATAAGTCAAGCACAAAAGGGTGATGAGTGTGAAATTTTTCTAAACCCAGTTCACTTAAACCAATTAAATTTTCATTTAATTGATTATGCTAGGTTTTCTTCCACAAATAAATTAAGCATAGTAGAAATAATAACCAGGAACTTAGAGGAAAAAGACAACAACAATCACATGACATGTACACAAATATTTTTGGACAATCGTTCCTCGAAAAACCCCGGAGGGAAAACCAGTGCAATAGATTTGTGGATTTTATTATTTTTCATCAGGAAAATATAGAGATATCTTACAAAATAAATTGATCCTCAGAAATGGCTGAGTAGACCCCAACGAAACTCTTCCCCAACAAGTCGTACAGCCACGCCACAAATTTCTACAGGCCAGAACAACTTAGTAATGACAAAAACGTGAGCCTCTACGCTGTGGTACGGTTCCCTACATCAAGACTGCGTCACCCTGCACATCCCTCTCAGATTTGAAGTGAAACCTCTGCAAAATGCTGATGAAGTAATTCAATTCACTTGGAAAATGACCTCCTCTGTCTCCTTGCAATACTTGTCCAACAAATCCTTGGAAAATCTCTCTTCTCCAATGAAATTCGCCCTCTCACTCTATGAATAATGCGCCCCCTTAGCCAAGTCGATTTCCTTATACTTCATTGAGCAAGTGAAACCCTAATCCCAAAATAATTGATGGCTGAGATTAACTCTCTCCCTCATGATGAGATCAATGGTCAAGATTAAAAGACTACAACTTAAATTATTTCTCACTTAAACCTTAGAAAAGGTACTCAATAAAGTCAACCTAAAAATATAACACATCTACAGTCCTTTTCCTAAGTTGGACTTAGGGAAAAGTTTAATTAATCGACTTTCGCTAATGTTTCATTGTCCTCCACCATGCTAAGACGCTGCAATGAGTGGACGAACTTCCTTGCTACATTCTCAACACTCCCTCTTAGCAAGGAAGGGATTCTGCCTCAGCCCCATATGATCTCTAAACGTCATAAACTTTTGCCTGCTCAATGCCTTGGTAAAAATATCTACTATCTGCTCATCAGTCTGTATGTAGTCAAGCCTCACGGCTCCTCTCTGTACACAATCCTGGATGAAGTGATACCTGATGTCAATGTGCTTGCTACGATCATGAAACACTGGATTCTCAGAGAGCTTGATGCAAGTCTGATTGTCATAGTGACTCACATTAGCTTCTAGCTCCTGCTTGAACAATCCCAAGAGTAGCTTCCTCAGCCACAATGCCTGACATGCTGCCAAGCTAGCAACCATTTACTCTGCCTCAACAGAGCTTAATGCCACTGATCTCTGCTTCCTACTGAACTAGGAAATGATGCTCGATCCAATGCTAAAACAACCCAAAGTACTCTTTTTGTCCTCTGCACATCCTGCCTAATCAACATCTGTAAAGCCTTCCAATCTCACTCCACCACTACGCTCATATAACAACCTATACTCCACTGTACCACTGAGGTAGCGAAGCACATGCTTCACAACTATCCAATGTGCTCTCCGAGGGTCCACCATGAACCGACTCAAAGAGTTTATTGCAAAGCTGATATTTGGCCGAGTGTTGACCAGATACATGAGCGATTCAATCAACTGACGATAGACAGTGGGGTCTACTGTCTTTGAATCTAATGCATCGATCTTCCTCCAGTTCATGACTAGAGGCATGGATATGGACCTACGATCTGTCATTCTGAACCTACACAAGATCTCCACTATATACTTCCCCTGTCCCAAGAAGAAGTGCCCATCCTGCTGCCAGACCTCTAGACCAAGGAAATAATGCATCAACCAAAGGTCTTTCATCTCAAACTCAGCTGCAAGATTGGCCTTGCAGTCTGCTGTCAGCTAGTCATCCCCTATCGAAAATAGGTCATCTAGATATAACACCAGTATGAGAGGCACCTCCCCTGCAAGAAAATATAGGTTCAGATCAACCTCGCTCCGCTGGAAACCCATCTCCCTCAAGTAGTTGTCTATCCTCGAGTACCATGCCCGAGGTGCCTGCTTGAGCCCTTACAAGGCTCTCCTTAGTCTACACACATGCGTCTCTCTGCTGCCTACCTCAAATCCCTTTGGCTGCTCAACATATACCTCTTCCTCAACAATTTTGTTAAGGAAAGCGATCTTCATGTCCATCTGGTGAACGAACCAGCCCTTCTTTGTTTCCAATGATATTACAACTTGGATCGAGGAATACCTGGTCACCGGGGCGAAAGTGTCCTCATAGTCAACTCCCTCTCGCTGTGAAAACCCCTTGGCCACAAGGCGGGTTTTGTACTTGTCCATGCTTCCATTTGCTGCATGCTTGACCTTGTAGATCCACTTGGATCCAACCACCTTCTTGCCTTCTAGCTTGGGCACCACCTCCCATACATCATTTTTCATAATGGAGGCATATTCCTCCATCATGGCCTCCTGCCACACTCCATGTTGTGCAACCTGCTCATATGTGGAAGGCTTTGCATCAATAAGCTGTGTCATCAATGCCATGTACCTAAGTCTCTCTAGTGGTTTACTTCGTCTGAAGTCTCTCTCTGGAAGCCCTGCCAACCTAGAAATACTGAGTGTGGATTTATACCACTTAGGCCATGGCCTAGTTCCCTGTTCCTGTGGAACTACATCATGCTACTCCTCCTCATCATCTAACTCATGATGATCATGTCCAACAATCTCTCTCTGAACACTTGTACCTGATCCTGTACCCTGTGTCTGTTGCTGTGATCTTGTACTCTGACCCTATGCCTCCTCTGTCTTGACCCCTGAGTCCTATCCCCGATGGTCCTCTAAATGTGCTGGCAAATCTCTCAACCTCCTCAATGCACGCTCCTCCTCGAACTGTACATCCCTACTCACAATAATATTTTTGCGTGCTGGCACAAAGATCCTGTAGGCCTTGGAAGCCTCGCTATAACCAACCAAAAACCCCTTGTCTGTTGTGGGGTCCAGCTTCGTTCTCTTCTCTGAAGGGACGTGACAGTAACATACCCTGCCCCAGATGCGAAAATGACTCACATCCGGCCGAGTACCTGTAAATACGTCCTCAAGTGTCAACTTCCCCAAAATTGTGTGGGGACTCCTGTTCTGAATATAAACAACAGTGCGACTAACCTCTGCCCATAAAAAGAGTGGCAAACCTTGATCATGTATCATCGCCCGTGCTGCTCCGACTATGGTCCTGTTCTTTCTCTCGGCCACTCCATTTTGTTGAGGATTATAAGGAACGGTGAGTTCCTTCTTGATCCCCGCTGCGGCGCAATAATCCACAAACTCCTTGGAGGTGTACTCACCCCCGTTGTCATATCTCAAGACCCGAATTTTCCTTCCAGTTTGGTTCTCAACCAGAGCTTTGAATTCCTGAAATCTGTCGAAGACTTCATCCTTAGCCTTCAAGAAGTATTTCCTGGAGTAGTCATGAACATGAGTTAACCAATGGGAGAGAATGCACCCTATTTTTTTAGAGATTTAGCGTTTAAGAGAAATTAAGAGGGATTTTCATGGAATTAATTGCATGGAAAGTGAGTTAATGGCAAGTGAGAGAATATTAAGTGAGTGATTTAATCCTAGCTTGGCTTAATCATGTCCATGAAATTGCCACATCATCCACAAGCCCTTCTTTCACTTTATTAATTCTCCTTTTAATGTTTTTACCTTGGAAAGTGTGCCCCCTTCGTTAAATGATGCCAAGTAGATGCCACATCTCAAACTGAATCATCGCCAAATGTCAGACTCGGACTCTGCCACTTGTCACCTCTGGAGCCAACTACCCCTGCTATAAATAGAAATTGCTAAAAATAGGGTCCAACTCCTAAAAAATAGGAATCTGTAAAAAATGTCTAGGATGACTACGAGAACACTGCCATGTGTCATATGTCTAAAAATAGACACTACTAAAAATTGAATGTCCTCGCATGTCAATGCTATCGTATGCGTTAGATTCAATTTTTCGAGAGGATTTCAAATATGGGATTAAAATCGACATGCGATCCCTGGTGCTCCTCCTGCTAAAAATAGAAACTGCTGACAAGTCACCCTGGAAAAGGTCCAAAAGACTCAGAATGTCTCAAGGATCAATACTGCACACTCATAATCCTGATCTGAGTCATGGAGCTCAACCTGCTAAAAATAGAAAGTACGTGCATGTTGCCCGGAAAAATACCATCGGGCTCAGTATCATGCAAGGACCAACCATGTATGCTCAAAATTGTCAAATGAGTCTCTAGTCATTGTTTCCTAAGTAGGATCACTTGCTATAAATAGACATCTCTCTCAAATCCATGGGAAACCAAACTAACTCTATCTATGAAACAAAAACAACCATATATCGATCATGTACTTGTCTCTGATCAGAACCAACCTTTGACTCACACAAGTGCTAAACTCTGGGAAAATCTCTGAATGCTAGCCTAAATAGTGCATGCTGACTCTTAGTCCTTAGGATTTTCAAGGGTGAAAATCCAAGGGTCAACAAGGGGTGAATTAGATCAAGAGCCCATAGAAAAATGCTTGGATACAATGTTCTAGATGATTTTAGTGCCACATGTTTCCTTCTTCCATCCTTATCTTCATGTAGAGGCAAAATCTAGGTGCCATTTGTCCTCATATGCAGGGCAGTCTCTAAGGGATAAGTACCTCAATAAAATAATATAATTACCAAGTCAAATGAGGTTAAGCACTTTCCCAACTATGTGCATGGATGCGAAGTGTACAAGTCTCTTCATGAGGGTGCTCTTCAATGAATAACTACCTCCAAACAATAGTATTGCTTGGTCAAATGAGTAGGGCGAATTTCTAACTAGAAGAGTAATTTGCCAAGTGTATATCTCCATTTATGAGGGCGCTCTTCTAGAAATGTATGCCATGCCCAAGTGTAATGCCTAAGTGCTTCTTCTAGAAGCTTTTTGACCAAGAACCAATAAAATATCTCCTATAACAAGTGTGCCCTTGTTACTTGTGCCTTGTGGACCACTTTGACTGGAATAAAACAAATAGAATTGTGTTTTATGTCCACATTTAAACCTTCACCATGCATGAGTTTTCCCTAGAAGAGAGTGAATGAGTGCGTCCTTGAGATTTGTGCAATGGTTCCAAGTTACAAGTCACTTTACATGTGTGCACAAATGTGAACAAGGGTAAGTGGGTCCTTGTAGTGGGGTGCACCTCCTATTGGCCTAGGGAAGCTTGTGATGAGGTGGAAATAATGATGTGGAAGGGTGAAACCCTAGGGAACATGGATAATAGCTCCTAGTCAAACACGAAGACCAAATAATTCCCCAAAACTAATGACATGATAAAGCTAGCATGTGTGAATAAGGATATTTTGAAGCTAGGGCGAATTGGCTTTTTTATGTGTTGCCTAACTTGTGTGCCAAAAGGCGGGAAGTACTAACTTGAGTTGTGTACCTCATGGACATAAAGTTATGTTCTCTAATGAATAATTAGGAATAAAATTTAGGGAATTTAGTCTCAATGGAGAATTATAACATTTAAGCAGTAATAGGCTAGTATTTTGGCATTTCCTAAGGTTTTAGGCTTTTAAATTTTAATTAAAATATTCCAAACCAGTTAGGTGTGTTCACATTGGAAAAAGTGAAAATATAAGAGTTGAGGGGTTATTATAAGGTAAGACTTAGGGAATTTAAGCAAATTATGCCATGCGCCTCATAGGACTCATATCTTCACTTCTTCACTTCAAATCTGAAAAAATCTGAAATATGTATGCTCATCATACCTCATACCAAAATCTGAAAATGTGGAGTGGAGTTGCCAAGATGAACTTGATGCCTTCAAATGTTGTTTGCTTCACCTCAAAAGAAACGAGTCTTCCAATTTGCAAGGGACAAGGACTTTGTTCCTCCAATGGAGTCGCCAAGATGAGGGGATGATCTTAAAATAGGAACCTTCATCTGCAAGTGTAGATGATCTACAAATATCTTCGGGAAATGGACTTTATCCCCAATAATGGCGCCCAAATGTTAACACACAATCTCACACCCAAAGATGAAAAGTCTAACACCTAGATAGAGACATGTGAAACTAGGAGGTTGGCCACTGTCACCTCACCTACACTCCTCTGCACTTTAGACAAAGGTGAACCTAATTCAAGGGGGGCTTCCCTATGGTTGATAGGTTCACTTCTTGTGGTATGAAATATAGGTAAAGAGAGCTTTAGCAACAAATGAGAGATGGAATTATTAAAAAGGGCTTGGAGATGATGAATGGAAGGGAAAATTCCAGTGCCTTCTTACTTGGGCTCTGGAGGTCATAAGTGCAATCTAGGAGTGCTATTCACCTAATGGTTAGGGGCTAAGTTGCATGAAATGGGGAAACGTTTGGAAGTTTCTGAAATGGGGATGTCAGGAAACGCGACCCTCCAAAAATGGAAACGTTGGGGGAAATGCCGTATATATACAATTTTTTTAAAATAACACATTATCTTGCAAGAAAAAAATAGTGATACACATAAATGACATTTTAGAAGGAAAACCATGTCTATATTAACATGAAAGGACATGTGGCACACAATTATAGGAGTAATGCTTTGCATGAGGACACTTGAATACAACCATGGATTTGGAGCATTGGACTAACATCTTGTTAAAGAGTGCACCATCCTAGAGGAGAGGCATTAAACCCTAGGATAATCATTCCTCGAGAGCGTTTCATCATGGGGGTTGAATAAACCCTAGTATGACACTTGTACATCCTTGTATTGTAGAGAGAAATGTTATCCGAACAAGACCGATCAACCCCAAAAATGTTAACCGATGGACATTGAGGTACATAGAGGGCTTGATGCTCTTCATTAAATGCCAGTTCCATACCCTCATACATGATAGAATCTAGTGGAAACGTTGTAATCCTGCCAATCTTGAAATCCTAAAAACTGTTAAGTTTGCTGAATTTTGAATGGGACTGAAAATTCTACTTTCTCCATATGAAGTCCAATGAGGTTGGAACCACTCTCAAACATCTTGAAACAATTAATGGTAATGTTAAAAATTTAAGTAAAATGATGAAATGTTTTTAAGTAAGAATTTAATATTACCATTAATTACTAGGGTGGGTGAAATGGTGATGATATTTAGACAGATTTAAAATGTTTATTAGTGGTTAATTGTTAAGTACCAAATTCCTGAATACAAAATATCATAATAGATCCAAAGATATCTGAATACAATCACCTATTCAATGTAAGGTAGCTAGAGAGGTAGTTGGGGGGCCCAGAGGGCCCATAGTGATAATAGTGGAGGTCATTCAATGTAAGGTGGACTAGGTCCACTATATTATTAAATAAGACCCACTATGGTAGTTAGATATAATAAATGGGTAATTAGATATAATTAATGTAAGAGGGCTTCTTAGAAGGTTCTACTTCTAGAAGATTCCTCCTCTAAAATGTTCTTAGGAGATGATAGCACTATATAAAGGGGTTCAAGCAATGTAATGAGACATGAAAATAAGTATTGTATTTGGAGCGGTAACTCAATAGGAGGATGCCCCCTCGAAGAGACAAGTGAACATGAGAGGATCCCTTCCATAATAGGATCCATTGTATGGTGTTGCCCTACCTCAAGGGTTTTTATAATAAAGTTGTGGTTTTCTATATGGTTTCATATATCTTGTGTGGTGATTGTATTCAGATATCTTTGGATCTATTATGATATTTTGTAAGTAAATTCTGCAAAAAGAGAAAACAAATCTTTTCTTCTTTGGCCAAGGAAAGTGCTCTGATACCAATTGTTAAGTACCTAAACCAGATCTGTAAATATACTTCATAAATAACCAAGAATAAACCATAAACCATTCACCATAACATTAACACAAGAAATAGAGAAAACCCTTTAGGT